>JAAZTK010000460.1:0-20819 GCA_036507255.1 Megalothorax incertus
TACTAATCCTATATCCCTGCAACTGTTATTAACCGAAATAAAAAATAATTACTGGCTAAAAATAATCCTGGACCCGGGCTTGGGACCGTTTCCTAATGTTCTCGGCTCTCAGACTCTAAAAACCATTGTAAATCAAATCAAAGCGGACTCAAAACTTGGCCCAGATTCCTTACATTCATATAGATTCATAGAATGGGCCCCGGAACTGTTTGTTTCCCATGCATTCTGCGCTTCTCCAGCGGCCAAATTTAATGTGTAGTACTGAGGAATTTCTCGTCGTATATACTCCGGCCGAATCTCTATGAATGAGGCAGCTGCAGGAGGAGGAAGCCAGGACTCAATTGGACAGTCTCAGAACTTGGGATCAGAAGCAACAGAACGCGAGGAAAAAGACTGTTGAGCCTCCTCCAGTTCTCCTCCGTAGTCGTACTACATTACTCCAACAAGTTACATGTCCTACTCCTCCTCCCAGTGTTTTAAACAAGTGTCAAGTGTCTAGGTATTTAGAGATTGTCGAAATATTGTGAAAGTAAAGAACCAATTTAGACAAACTCTGCCCCAAAAAGTGCAATCCTTGCAATTTTTGTATTTACAAGTCCAAAAGTAGCCCCTTAATCCCTGGAACCAGCCTGGGAGACTTAAACCCTATCCCTAGACACATTTATCACCTCGGTGGAACGTGCCCTTCTTATTTATTAACCCATCGAAAGTTCGAAACTACGAATACAGCGAGTATACAGTAAGTATACAATATTTACTGCCCACGGGCCAACGTGGAGGAGCCTCCGCAGTGGCGATAATTCACGGGAGCACCTGCAAAATCCAGTAGGTGTTTATTGCTGAATTGCGGAAATTAGTAGTAGCTACTAGAAAAAAAGAAGCGTAAAAATGACGAGTGAAAGTTCTAAATATTACGTGTAATATTAAAGAAAAAGTGCGTGGAAAGATAGATTTAGAAATAGATTTCAAAATAAAGGAATTTGAAGAATCGACTAGACGAGTGAGAGGTATGTCCTAATAGCTAAAGTTGTTTTTTTCCTGTTTGAATAAAAAAGACTGCAGTTATAAGTATACTGATCCCCGCTTCCTATAAAAATAGAATGAAATATTTGAAAGTCAATTTAACTGGGAGCAAAAACCCAGGCCGTTGGGGCCATGATTTCAGAATCACAAGATGCGATTGTTCGTTAGCTGCCTTATCTTTAGATTTAAATTCTTTCCAATCTAAAAATTCCTATGTACTAGGAAATATCCGTAGTACGCCAGTATGTACAAAAATAAAGGATCTTATTCAGGAATTGCAGGATCGTTGTACATCAAGCGAATATAGTGTATATGGGCATTATCGATCAGGCGGATATTTGAGAAATTGAGTTGCTTATAGCTATTCCTTCCTATGTCAATCTTTAAAGATTGAAAAAGCTAAGAAAAAGTGAGCATATACCATGATATTCCTTGTCCAAAATATTCGCTCCAATTCCCTGTACACTCGATCATAGCGGAGGCATTCATGAGAGAATATTTCTTCAGGGCTCCCGGATCATCATCTCATATATGACAATATCAAGTTGTATTAAAAATATACATGGAGCGAGCCTGGGTCGAGACTCGAGATGCATTGGGAAATGAACCTATGATTTGAATTCACGAACATCTGAGCAATTTTGTCCTATGTTCGCCCATAGGCTATATAGTACTACGATATAAAGTTAGAGATAGGAGGAATTGAAAAAGAGATTGCAGCAAAAGAAGTCGAAGATTCAGCTGGAAGTTGAGAATTCTCAAAAGTTTGTATTTGATTTGGTCGAGAATTTGGTGCAAAGTGCAAACGTCGACTTGTTCAAAAAGATCTTTCTTTCTCGCGAGGGTTAAAGTTCAGTGTGTTGAGCAATATTTGCAAGGAGGGGATCCGACCGAGGAGGGACGAGCTCAAAATACAAAATAGATTCAAAAGATTTTTAGCTACATTCGAGCTGATAGTGCATACTGGAATAAATGGGAATAAACTAGAGAATTCTAGTCATTTTTTTTGAGTCTGATATGAAATACTTTGTACATGTTGGAGTTACATATAACTTGAACAAGGAGTCGATAAAGTGGTGCATTCAATTTCAAGCTATATACGAGCCTGAACCTCCTCAACAAATACTTTGACGAAATACAAATGTGAAAAATGCAACAAAGTATTACAAGTTAAAAGCAAATTTGTTTAAGAGCGGGGTGCGGAATTATCGGGAAAGAGAGAAGTGGAGGAGTTGACGTGGTTGAACATTCAAATTACCTCGTTATATAATTTACACACAATCGGCCGAAGCTAGCGAGCAATATTATTATTTCCCCGAGCTGAGGGCTGTAAGATTGAGTGAGTGAGTGACTACAACCAAGAAAAAAAAGCGAATATAGGAAATCAAATAAGCACCTACTACGAAGTACTCGTATAACTGGGATATAAAAATTGGCATATAGGAAATAACATTTCATGCTGGAGAATACATTAACTCCCAACTACTAGTAGGCATTGCAAATTCACATTTAATATTCTGGTCGGAAACAAGTTGCAAATTGCTTATTTTTTCATCGGCGGAATCCGCAAATCCATCGAGGAGAATGGCCCCTCTACCGCAAACCAGTTATTGAGTTGTTGCTGGAACTTGGAAAAGAAATAAAAATATTACTCGAGCCTAAAAAGAACTCCAATAAATACATAACCTTACCACAGCCTCAGCCAGCCTCCTCCTCCAACGCCATAATAATAAATACTTATAAAGACACGTCAACTTCACCCGGATAATTTATTCCCTCGTGTTTTTGTGTACAGATCTATCCCAATTCAAAGGGAAGATTGCATCCGTCTGAAATAAAACAGATATATAAAAGAATTGAGTCTGCCATTAATGACATGTATAGAAGATCTAGATCCGTGGTGGTAATTTACCATCGATCCTCATGAGTAGAAATTGGAATTGACGGGCTCCAACAAATTACAAAATAATTCTAGAACATCCCACAACATTTTATATCTGCTCCAGCTCGTTGTAAAACAAATAAACAATTTGGCCAATTAGATTATACATCATTTAAAAGTTTAAGCTAACCTTATCAAGCTTTACCAAGCGGTGACAACGCCTGAAGTTGAGACGCCCTCAAAAAACGGCAATTTTTTCAGTTCTCAGCCTTGGAGTAGGTTCAACGTCACCTCTAATATTCGTACACTGTTGAGGACATTGGAATCGGGCATAAAGTCATAAAATTTGGCATAAAAGTTTCAAAAACTTGGTAAATATCCGAGGAAAGTTCCTCCGGATCCGGAGAAAGTGAAAGTTCATATACTCGCCCATAAGGAATCCCTATACCGTTTCCATTTGATTTTGGGAGCGAAAATTTGAAACTTGAATCTCATCTGTTGTGTTGTGATTTCCTCCTCGGTCCTCGTGACCTCCGTGGCCTACCCCTAGAACAATAGACAGTCATTGTTCGTCACCCCCATCATCCCCCTCGTGCTCGTGTCTTCATGCTCGTCAAAAACCCGTCTAATTAGCTCAAAAAGGCTCTGAAATCAAGATTTTTCAGAATTTGGACCGAATTTGGACCGAATTTGGGTCATGAATTTTTAAAAATTACTACAAAAGTTTCGCACAAAAGTCTTCAAATTGGGGTGGAAGAGTGGTCCATTTAATTGTTCAAATAGCTTCTTAATTAATTAAAAAGTGTCCATTCAATTTAAGCACATGTTCATCGTATTTTGCTTATATTTTTTGAGATAAAAGTTTAACGAATGTCCACGTGTGTTATTTGTAATTTTGCCAATTTCCAATCTGTAATTGATTTCAATTAGGTAATTAATTCTAAGAATTGTATTTTTTAAACATTGTTTACCCTGAAAAGGATCGTGGTATTTTTAGGATCAGATTGGATCGTAAAAACTCGTAAAAATAAAACTCCCACGTTTAAACGAGCTGTTTACAATCTGATAAAAATCCTACAAGATTTACTACAACTTTACATGTTTAATTCATTGTTAAAAATAGGGCTTCAAAGCTCCAAGTTCATGCAGATTGGAAGATAATCAGCTAATTTAAATTAAGAGCCCCAAGAAAAACATATTTATGAACTTGCCAATTTGTAGGAGTCATTTACTCTGCATTTTAAATTTAAATTCAGACCAGAATCGCTCAGAAATGTATTTTAATCATTTACATTTAAATAATTACAATGTGCTCATTGATTTACAATTTACATATTTAATGAGAATATTATTCGCTGTCTAAAAAACTCTATTTTTTATTTATTTCAGGCTCATCCACGCAATTTGAATACCGGCCAATTAACTCGCCTTCAAATCTGAATTCTTTACCACGGCCTACACTTTTCTTTAAAAAAGACCTAATTGGAGACGACAAAAGGATCGGAATCACTTCAAGGAGAAACACTCCTGAATTCAAATGGAAAGATAATGAAAAGTTGAAATTCACTGCCAATCTTTCATTAACTTGCTGTCCATTCTTCAGACAACTTGAGTCCGTTCATTCTCAGACTCCCCTTCTCCCTTGAGACCCTTCCTCCTTTGTGTGTGTGATCTGTACCTAATTCTTTGTGTACTGTCTGCGGCGGAGGGCCATTCTCCAGCTCCGAGAGAATAGTTTAAAAGCAAGTGATATTCAATTTCAGTCTGTTCAAGGAATTGTACTTTGGGACTGGATGATTTGCAATTGGAGAATTTATTTGAGATTTGTTCAAAACTTGAGACTGATATCTCTGATATCTCCCGATCGATCCCTACCCTTTCCCTAATAGAACCAATTAGCAACCCCAACCCTCCCAGTTATGGCGGAGTTAGTAACGAAGAATCTGAGCGGATCTCCAGGTGGAGGAGGTGGAGGTGGGAATAATGGGAATTCCTCCTCGAATTCTGTTGTGAGCGGGGGTGGTGGTGGTGGTGGTGGTGGTGGGAGTGGACCAGGGTCTACTAGTACTCCGAGTTCCGTGTCTAATAATAGCCTGGGGATTGGAGCACAACCCGAGAAACTCAAGTCTATCCTTCCGTCTCCTAAACAGTGCATTGTAAGCCATTTGGATCAAATTTCACTCGCATTCAATATAAATTCATATGTTCTATTTCTATTTTTTTTCAGTATACTCCGTTCTATTGGTAAGTATTGTACTTTGTACTATTAATCGGCAAAAAGTACGACTCTTTAATACTTGCTAGTTTTAATAATATGTTGGAAGTATTAGGAAATACCTAATGAGTACATTGGGACTCTTTGAGACTCTTTCCAGTGGTATATGGTAGTTTTAAACTAATTATGGATTCGAAAAACCCCCCTCCTTAATTAGAGTAATCAATCAACCCGAGCTCCGAGCTTTCCCTCAACTTTCTACGCGTAAATTCGTAAATTCGTAAATTCTAGACTTTTCTAGAAGCTAAATATTACTACCTTGAGTGCCAGAACCCCTGATTTTGATTACTGATTATTTCCAGTTCATAAGACGGACTTACGAAGCTTAAACTACGAATTACGAGCAGAACTCTGAATGCCTAGGGCTAGCGTGACAAAATCCATCGCATTAAAACCACTGTTTTTGCATAAAATAATCCGACAAAACTCGACCCGAGTCCGAGAGAATGCAGCTTTTCATATTTAAGTCCAAATCCCAATGCAAATTATAATTAGTTTTATATAGGGGTGTTTTTTTGGGTAGTTTATGAGCTTAGATTATGGATTATGCAAAATATGGCTAATGCAGAATGCTCAAATATCTGTATTTACCTATTAAACTGCCTGAACTCTTGAGAACGGCTTGAGAAGAGTTCAGGCCGACATGCGGAGGTTGGCCCTTTCCTTCTTCCCGCCAGCCTTTGCTGTTCCCCCCCCCCCCCTTCAGAATTGACAGTATGACGAAGCTAAAAAGCTCCTAAAATGACATGCTAAATGCTAAATGTAATAATATGTATATTTGTATTCATTTACAGTGAAGAAAATATTTACAATCTTTGTGATAAAATCCGGCAAGATTATCCTCAGGAGTTGCCCTTCTGTGCCGTGGCCTTTGTCTCAAATCCTAAGCGAATGATCCCACTTTGGAAGCAAAAGTCGGGGAAAAATGAAGAGAAATTAGCAATTTGGGTAAGTTTTTTTGCATTTATCAAATCATATGAATTTATTTTTGCGGTCTAAAGCTTCGGTCCTTCGAAGATCGGTATATAAAGTAGGACTAGGTATGAGTATATTGAAAAAGTTGCACACAAAAGTTTCAAAATAGTGTTTATTGATTTATATGATTAGTGATTACTCATATGATTAGGATCCGTATTTTTTTGTCGTTTTTTGTGTTGATTACCATTTACCAAGCTTATATTAGACCCTGACTTTTATTTATTTAAGCCTCCAAAGACTTTCTTGAAATAGTCTGGATCATGAACATGCTTTTGCATATACGGAGAATTCTCCAAATGAATATTAATCCACTTCTTTCTTAAGTCTTGGGAAATATATCTGACGAAACTCAGCTCAGGGCATTAGAATATTTAAATAATGAAGCTTGAAGCTCGTGTAAATTCTCCAATTCTTGACAAATATTTTTTAAAATGCAAATTAAATGTAATTCTTTTATTTTTTTGTTTTTTAGGATTATCATACGATCCTCTTTTATAATCCTGATGACAGATGCGTCATTTACGAGTAAGTATTGATTTAAAATCTTGGAAAAACACGTCGAATCGCATGTAATTTAAATCTAGATGATATTCTAACGAGTTGTAATACAATATTATTGAAATTTGGCCATTTTCTCTTGATTTTAAAGCTTGGAAAGTGATCTTCCTTTCCCCACACACTTTCACAAATATGTCACCGAGACCTTTCGTACTGATAAGAATCTTCAGTCAGAGTACCATCGGTTCTTTCGAGTTATCTCCGCGTAAGTATTCCAATTTCCCTTTGATTTTTTAAATTCTTTTGAATTTTAATTATTTTTCAATTAATTTTCCTATCCAGGCCCAAGTACCTTGCCTTATTTTCATCGGACCGAAGCCATATGCGAACCCCTGATGGTGAATGGATCAAAACCCCACCCACATACCCTCCAATCTTCCGTGGAGGTGAGTTTCACGGGTTCAAAATATCAAAAATTAATAGAAAGAGCCCATTGTGAAGCATTATAGGGCATCCTAGAATTCCTCGATTCAATTTTAATGCATTTCAAAGGCCATTATGAGCTCCTACGCATCCGACTTTTACAATTACGTGGATATTCTCATATTCATGAATTCTCATGAATGATGGACCTAGGATAATTGAGATAGTTTTGAATCAAGTTGGAGAAATAAAGAGAATGGATAGTTTTTCGGGAGTTTTCAAAAACCTTAAAATTGTGGTTTATGTGAACCTCTGAGGGCCCCGAATAATGCTGAATTTGATGGGTTTTGCCAGTTTTGGACTCTGATATTTAATTTAAAACTTTTGAATTAAATTCACATTTCATTCTCTGAATTTATCAAGTTTTCAAATAATTTCTCGTGTGATTTTATATGATTTTGAATTTGAAATTTGAAGTTTGTAGAGCTCTTAAATTGCGAATGAGATTTAATAGGCCCGTTTTAAGCTCCCGACTGATATTCATCTAAAAAGTTGCTCTTACACAAGTAACACAAGAGAAAAGTTTTAACATTTTATGCATGTAAGACATAATATTGTATTAATGTACAATACACGACGTGTATATGAAAAACGGAGCCGTTTTACTTCCTGGCGGCGAATGGCGGAGAAAAGTTTTTGGGGGGCCGATCGCTCCTTGTTTAAGAATTATTTCAAATTAATCCAATTAGGCCAGAGATTTGAGCAGTGGGTTTCAGCTTCGCTCCGCTTTTTAATTTAAATGCAAGGCTCTTGGGAGCAAAAAGAAGTTAAAAGAAGTTTTAAGACTCTGCCATTTAAAGCATGCAAGTTGGATTTATGAGTTTATATTGTACTGCGACTCGCAGTTTGCGAGTCTGCGAGACATGTAATAGTATAGCCGAGTTTCTATTAAATTTGTAAAAATGATTAAATTGAGAGCTACACGTACCTACGATATACTTGCCATTTAGCCGGCCCTTTAACATTGAAAATTTGATTAGTTTTAATGGTATTTTTTTTTTCTTTTTCCTCCACGACAGGGTCTTCAAACCTGGACAAGTTCCTCGACATGGATAGTACCAAGCCCAAGACAGAATTTGGAGAATTGTTCAATTTAATGGATTTAGTGAGGCGATATCACAAGCCCAAGCAATTATCATGATTTAAAGGGTGGGCCGCTGGACTCAATATGCCACCATCACACCTTTCTCCTCCTCCTCCTCCTCCTCATTCAGCCACCTACTCCCCTACAACTCCCCATCAACCACAATTCGTATATAAAGCAACGCAGGACTACCGCCGCTGTCATCACCTCGTTTCCTGCTTCCTGGAGAAAATGTTTATCTGGGAGTTGGGGAGGGGGAGACTCATCTAATTAATTAATCGCAACCTCCTCCTCCTCCTCCGCCTCCAATTCAACCTCCACCGGTTCCAATTAATTAAGATAAGGTATGGAAGATATATAATAGGTATATGTAGACTGTAATTCGAGGGTTTTTAATTCACTCCCGCTCTCGGGAAGTAAAATATCTGCAGTGGAATTAACATGGGTGGAAACTGAGCATGTTATACACACACACAGTAGGTTAAACCTTTAATTTATACGCTTGAGGATATTCACACTTGCTCCTACACTATAATCTACAATATCTCGAGTATTCATAGCTTAGCTTAGGTGGTATTACAATTTAAAGTAATCTCTTCTGAGTGAAACGACTCACGAGAGTTATTCTTTCATTAAAAAGGACTACTCTAATTTTATACCTACGTTTCAGCTTTCAAATTAAGAGATTTTAATCTCCTTTTTGTGAAGCCGTTTGCTCATTTAAAGATTTATAGGATTTAAGGGGGCCCCCAGTCATAGGATTTGTGTAATTATTACGACTAGAATTTGGGAAATCAATGTAAAAGCTTCCGAATATCTGACAAAAACCTTTTGAAGTGAGAAATTCGTGGAAAATGTGCAATTCCTTTTGAAAGTCAATACATTTGTCGATCAATCCTAGAGAATCGTAGATTCTACGAGTTGGTATATGCATTCTATAAGGAATTACGTGGATTTATATGGGCAAAAGTGAATTATGATAGTCTAACATAGCGAACATAGCGGATTTCTGCATTGGAGAATGTGCAGCAAGCTATACGAGATGATCATGCCTATATAAAGACGTATGTACCAATGGATAAGCCCGAGAAAGATGTAGAAATGGCTAGAATTGAGAGAGATCCATCAGTAGAAGGATAATGTTGTTTCGAAGTCGTCGGAAAAAGTTGATTACTTAATGAAATTTGGTTCTGCTCGAAGCTACTACAAGCTGAGGAAGATGCCCGGGCATTCTGGACATTGCTGGAAAAATATATCAGACTTTTATCTGCTGGTATCTGTATTCTGAGAAGCTAGATCTGTATTTTATTCCTATCTATCGCGTACAATATCGAAGTATATGGGAAAAGTTGCATTATACACACAGAGATAGATAGTTTGGGGAAGCATCATGAAAAGTTTAGTAACAAATTGATTTGTCCAACCTTACCGAATGCTTGTGAACATTGCCTAACTATAATTGCTATATTGGGGCTGATAATTACATTCCATCTTCATCGAGTTCGGGTTTATTACAGACGAGCATTCTCGACCACTTTTAATTATTGTATAGGGAAATGGAACTCAACTTTCCCCCAATTGATACTTGTATTTGTCCTATAGTATCTGTAGTAGTTAGGCTAGTAGCTTCGAGTCAGTGTACTGACCGCATTTTGAGACTTCCAAGTCCCCCGGTACATCTCGAATGATTATCTGTACAATTTGCCATTTCCGCCACAAAGATTTTGGAGGGCATGCTGCGGGTAGGGGCTGCGGTTGGGTTTCTCCTGGCTCTCCAGATTTCCGAGGAATTCGCGCTAAATTAACCCATGAAAATTTAATTTAAACGAGTCAGTTTCGAGGAGTTGAAATCATCATTTTGACATTAGGATGGCCCATTATACGATGAGTCTATGACCCTTTGCCAAGTTTACACCTTTGGGGGAACCTCCTCCACCAAAACAAAGGTAGTTACACGCGAATTTCCCCGTAATAAAATGCGGAAAGTTAAAGCTACTAATTAAAGTGATTCGGCGTAGTTTGTTAATTTCCCAACGGGGGATCCTCGAAAGCCTCTTTAAGGATTAGGAGGTCGTCGGGACGAATGGTCTGGCTGGCTGAATATGATATTGAACCATATATTCACCTGATAGATACTATAACATATGAAGAGGTGGAGGGATTGTGAAATTAAACATGATTTCCTCAGCTGTGATTTTTAAAGTGCTCACTTTTTTCATTTAAAATGCTTTTTTTTCAGATTTTTCCGAGTTTTCCCAATGAATTTAATTTAATTTAATTAGTGGGAATTTACGAGAGTTTTTAAGTGGATTTGAAATCTTGCGAGAATGTATATCGAGAGTTTAAAGCATTTGGAAAAATTTTAAAATAGCTATATTATACGTAAACTTGTAATACTTGTATTAGAATTGTATTTGTTAGGGCTAAGAGTTGTGTAAATGTGAAGATTATTTATTAAAAGTAATACAAGTATTGTATTAGTAATATAAGGGTAGGATGCGTGTAATTCTGGTATGAAATGAGTCGAGGAAGAAGAGATTGGAATTAATATTGCAGCAACACACTGCAGAATCTGGGATGATGAAATGTTTTTTTCCCCTTCTTTCTCTAAATTAGTTTTGCACGAGTTTTTACACTTTTTTCAAGGAAGTATCCATATAATGCAATGTAATACAATATCCTCCGGAGAACCATTCATTTCATTTCGTAGCTCGCTCGTATAAAAACTTTAGAACTTTGAACCTCGAATCATACAGAAGATCCTATGCCATCCTCAAAGCTAAAGAATAGGTTTGAAGATCCAGGGGGGGATCGGAGATTAAGGTTAAACTTGTTGAAACTTGGAGAAAGTCCTACGGAGAAAGTCATAAGATTCGTGAAAGATCTACGATTCTTTCAGTATAAGCCTAAGAATGCATTTGGGAGCAGCTGGGGCTCTTTAACGTTAATTAAATTCAATTAAAAATGCTCATTAAAAACATTTAAGCCTATTTTATGTTGTAGATATGTCAAATGTCATATATATTTGGCTGTAGGGCTGTTTTACGATATATTGGATGAATTTTGTGCATTTTGTGGATTTGAAAGGTGCATTTGCAGTGTTTTGACCGCCGCGTGTCTGTCCATTTTGTCCATTTGAATTAAAACTAGGCTTGCAGTATGTAGTAATACTAATTTGGAATGCAAAGCATGCGAATTCTCGTGAAAAAAGTAGGGGAAACTGCTCTCGCGGAGAAGAATGCAAAGGATTATATACCGTAGACGTAGTTCTATATGGGCCGTACAAAAAGTCTTAGAAGAGACTTAGAAAAGACAGTCTTTTTACTTTGCATGGATTGTTCAGTGTTCTCGGAGAAGAAGAAGTCGGAGATGCTTCTTTGAATTCAGAATTTGGAACTTTCTCTCCAACCTCCCTAGCCAGCCAAGCCTAATTCGCTATTGTCTGTTTTTGCAAGGGCTGGAGCTTCACTCACTCCATTCAATTGTCTATTTTATTCAGCCCCTACCCTTGCCCCTTTGTGAAAGGCACAAATCAACACAAATTATCTACTCGATATTCCAACTTGTTCAAATTCAGACTTATTCAATTTGATATCGTACTTTCGGATCGGATCTGATCGTACTATTGTACTAGGACAATTGTCAATTCACTTTCAATTAATTTGACGAGTCCGCAAATGCATTTAATTGCAAAGTATTCACCCCTATCTCCGTAATAGTAAACTTTGTATATTTTCTATACGCGGATCGGATCATATTGATTACCCCTACTTGAGTACTTTGTAATACTTTGTACTACGATCGTATTGTATTGTATTCTAGTACAAAGTTCGTACAATGGGAATATCAAATTCAATCATGAGGGTTGACTAATTACTTTTTGAAGGACAAAAAGCCCACTTTTCACAGGATACGAATGAATTCTAACTAAAGGTATCTAGGGAAGGGGATAAGTATTGTATTGTGTCACGCAAAATGTATTAAATTTTAATTAGGAATTTTTTTAATGCAAAATGTAGACCTATGAAAGGGTTCAATATGTAAATAGTAAGCATATTCGTTCAAATTCATTCTTCTAATGGCGTGGATTAATTAACTAATTTGCTTTTTATTTGCCTTGCAGCTGCATCTGCTAGCTCACAGTTACGAATGCTCGTTTTGGCCATGAATGAGGCAATATGTTAAATGTCGTAGGGTTAAATAGATGTAATTCGAAGAATATAGCTCTTAACTGGGTTCGGAAGGGCGATATTTGGAAGTTTTAATCGGCCTTAACTAAATGGACGAGGCTACACGACTCTCGGACACCCCTTGTGCTTATGAAATTCTATTGGGAGCCATTTGCACTCTTTTTTGGGTACCTGGTTTTGAAATTCGATTAAAATTCGATTAAAATTCTTTCAATTTATCAAAAAGAAAGTGTCAAATGTTTGATGGTGAGACAAATTGCTATCCTTTTGATGAAAGTAAACATGATCATAATTTAATAGGGTGGGGTTCGTGCTTTATTTGAGCGATCGCCGAATCCGATTTGTATTTTTCAATTTCTGAATTTCCAGGTTTCAAGGTTCGAGGGGTGGCCGATGTATAGGGTCTGAGATCGTCCATCAATAAAGTAGTATTTAGCTAAATTCCCCATGCTTCGATCATAAAGCTCTAAAAAAAACCTATTAGGCTTTTTAGGATATTTAGAAAGAATAAATAGAATTCCGAATTGAGTTATCTTGAATCTGGATCATGTCTGGCCGCTTGCTAAATACCTTTATTTTTGGGAGGTTTAATCGTGTGTAATTCGCCGGGCTATTGTCCAATAAAAATAAATTATTTCCTTGTTTTTTCAAGGGTTTTTACTGTTTTGTTATTATTACCTATTTGTATTTGTGTCATATTTGATCCTACTACCTACCGTTTAACTTGACTCGGACTTATCGAATTGCCATTTTCGGCCTATAAAAACTCATTTTTTATGACTTTTAATGGGGATTTCTCAAGCTTTGGAGGCAGCTCCAGCTACTCGTACTAAAAATCTAATTATGAATAATTTAAGGAGAGAATATAATAACAATTGATTGCCTTTCAATATTACAGTTTTTACGATGGGCCATTCGAAGCTCGGCAAAATGGTAGGGGCTACTAATTAGATATTTGGGGAATTCTAACGATACCTATATAAGAAACGCATGAAATACAGATATTAAAAGTTTTTCTACTTTGTTTATGGGGAATTTGGATCCCTTTAAATCTACTTACGATTAATAAGGAATACGAAATTCAATTAATTAATTAATCGCGCACTTACACACTCCTATTTCGGCCAATAATTTATGGAATTTTACATGTAATATTAGAAAAAATGAAGGTGAATTTGTACTATTTTATTCTTTTGCAATTTTTATAGGTTTGTACTACTCTCGTATGCTTTACTACAACATAGTGCAGATCTACGTAATATTGTAGGTTGTGCTCATCTGGTTAAAAATGAATGCTTTAAATTTTAATACTTGTCAGTAATAATTCATGTGTAGGTTGTGAGTGTAATTGCTAATTAGAAATAAAAGTTTGGAATAAAATATAGCATTTTTTAATGTGTTAATGTATCGTATTACATATAAGCTCGTATAAAATATTGCATAGTGTAAATTGTACTAACGATAAGTATGTAGTAGGATGGAAATGGAAATATAAAAGTGCTACATGTCAAACTCATTGTAATCTCTATAAGATATGTTTAAAAATCGGATAAGAAGAATCTGAAGAATACAAAGATCTGTTAGATTTCGAGTCAATTATCAAAATGTTGTGTACAGTTCTTTAAAACAAAGAGTGTTTTACATTTTTTACTCGTTATAAAACTCATATATTTAAGGAACACTTGATATAATTGGTTGAAATTTAGCCTAGGGTATATAAATTGTACTTATAAATTTTAGAATAGGTTAGATTAGATAATTATTAATTACGGTACCTTCTAATTAGATCCTAGTTTTAAAGATAGCCGTATGTATTGTAGTAGTATATGGATAAAGAATTCAAAAGAGATTATATAAAATTCAAAGAATATTAATAAATAGAAATACTATCATACTAATAGTATCGTATTAGCAATTAAACTATTATAATAGGTAAATAGTAAAGAATTGAATGTTAATTTTAGAGGTTAGATTGTGAATGTCTCGATTTATATAATTTTGGTATACTTTTAAATACAAATCTAAAAAAAATTGCGTTATAAAGAATATAAAGATCTATAAATTAAATATTAATATAATTAATTTAATATATACAAAATACAATTAAAATACAATAGATCTAGGAAATTCAAAAGTGTGCTAATAATCTTAAGAATACGATACTACGATAATGATATACACAATTTATTAATTACAAAAGTGTCAGAATAAGATATACGAGTATATGTCAAAAGAGAAGTTCAAGAAGCGGATATTAATATATAGAGTAAATACTTTATAGGCTTATGATATCTATAAATATAGGTTAAAAAATTTAAAAAATGTTAAAATGAGTCGAGGAGCATGCAAAATACACACAAACTGAATAAAATTATGAATAAATAAATATAAATATGAAATTCAATGAAATTATGAATATTCTTTGGACCTTGAATAATTCCATAGGGAATTCCCTTTACTGACTGCCCATCCATGTTCCATTACTTATTGCATTTGGACAATATTCGACAAAAAAGGGTAGGGTGTGTGCATGTTCAGATGCTGATAGGCCTTTGGGAGGCTGGAGAAAGTTAATAAGATTTTGAAAGGATTACAACGACCTCAAAGAAATGGATCCTCCCGAGGTCGCCCCGTCTCCGCTCCTCCCTAATCGCATAAAGTGAGTTTTATTGTCATTCCACATGGGTTAGTCTCAAAGGCTTGAGTAAAAATGCTTCGAAAAACGGTAAACCTGAAAAAAGGCTCCCTCATCACACGGATGGCCTCTCCTGAGGACAATTTCGAGGCAGTTTAACAAATTCCGGAGGTTTTTTTTACTTAATCTGAGGTTAAATATAATAGGGGTTTAAGAGTTCAAAGAATATTGATTTTTATTTCAATTCTTCATAAGATTTTATGCAATTATTGTTGGAGAAAGATTATTAGGAAATGATAGGGATTGAGTTAAAGCTTTAAGCAATGGAATTTCCTCAATTTCGGGGAATTTTGTGAATTTCCAGCAGTAAATACATGGGGGAAGATTCAAGAATGTGTAGTATTTTCCGGGAATTCTTTTTACATCAACTTTTCAACTCGATTTTGAGAGTCGAGGGGAAACTGTAAGTCGCTTGAATTCGGAATTGGCCAAATTGAGTTTGTATTTACTCTTTACGATCTTCAAGAGAATATGCAATTCGACAGTTTCGACAAAATCTACGCATTCCCCGCCGGAATGACCTACATTTCAAGGGGGGAAAGAGTAAGAAATTGCCGAGATAATTAAAGTTTTGATTATTTCGAGTTGGGAAACCTTCCCCCAAGTCGCGTGTTTTTGCCATTTTTACAATATGTATTAGAAATGGTCGCTTTAAAAGAATTTCAAAGTTTTTTTTGCAGAATTCTTATAAAGATTTCCTCAATTTTGAAATCGTTGAATCCCCCGATAATTTTGGTAATTTCTACAGCTCAGACTCAAATGCGAATCAGGATGCCACAAACAGAAACAGGGCCGGAAATGTGGAGACGCCCGGATCAAAGGGAATTGGGGAGCTCTCGGCGAAGGAGGCGGAGAATTCAGAGAACTCTTCGTCATCGTCAAGGGGAGGGGGCTGTCAAGGGTGCCGTCGTCAACAAGTGTTTGGGCAAAGCACGCTTCTTCCCAGGAGGGCGCAGAGTTGCAATGACACCTCCCTTTTTCAAAATTCTTCCGGTTCTTTTACTGGAAAACATGCTCAGATTTGTACCTGCCATTCAGATTGCAACCAATGTAGCCTTGGGTCAATGCCTCCACTTCAATGTCAACCAGATCCTGTCACGGTGCCCCTCGGAGAGGAAGTCATGGCTTGCTCCAGGCCATCAGGGTACGCGGAAAGCAATGAGAGCTCAGTTTGCCGAATCTGTCATGATAATCCAAGCAAATTAGATCTAATGTCCCCGTGTCTTTGCAAAGGTCAGAGATATAATGTGAATTTAAGTCAGTACAGGCATAAATAATGTTAAAAGGGTTTCAGGGTCAATGGGAAGAGTGCACAGGGAGTGCCTTGAACGATGGTTAGGGGAAAGTGGGAAGAGTGTATGTGAAATATGCGGATATCAGTATGTAACAATCAGGTAAACCTTTTACCCCGATGAAAAATATGACTTTCCATCAAATTTAAAATCTCATTTCTTTATAACACTTTTAGGAGACCCAAAGTAAGTGTACTTTATAGCTAAGCTTGAGAATTGGGTATTTCCTGAGCGTGGAATTGAAATCATTTTTTGGAGAAATGTGTATTTATTTGTCCCATTTGACAATTTGACATTTTGACACTCCATTAACTTTCCCATCTTTTTCCACCACACCTTTATTTACTTTTGGGATTTTAATATGATTTTTTGGGGTGGTTTATTCAAGTATAAAGGTTGGAGGAGTCTCTGGGCTTGGATTCGACATCCCTCAACGCCAAATGGTCAGTTTATTAATTTATTTCCAATATGATATATTGTTAAAGATGTCCGAACGCCAATGCCATTCTATTAGTTTACAATCATTTGGAAGATTGTTCTAAAATGCTTTGCCTTTGAATTTCGCTTCCCTACAGCAGATATGCGTAACCTTTTCTTTGACCTTGCTTGTTTCCTCGTCCTGACCCCCCTAGCCGCCGTAAGGAGCCCTTAGACCTCAACCTCTCACCTTTAAAATATTAAAATAGAGATATTTCATTTATTTCGACCTAGATTTCAGCCTGGTTATGCGTTGTTGGAGCTCAGCATTATTCCTTTGGCGGAGGAGAAGGGGTAGAAGCTCCTCCATCAAAGTACTCTTACGTTGAAACCCCTCCCAGGGCAATACCCCCCTCATTCGTAAGTTTTTTTAGCTTTCAAAAGGGGATCGAATTCAATAGGGGGAAAAGAAAGTGTCAAAAGAGGATAAATTATCTAAACTTTCTCTTTCTCTGGCCCCAAATGGCCAAAAACTTTTAATCCCCATTCAACCTGAGGTCCCGAAAACCCCAAAAACTATAATTATTTCTCTTCAGGTTCAACCAGTCGAGTCTTATCATGAGTTTGAGCCACCCCCATCCAATCCAAGAGCTGGAAATTCAGAGATTTCAGATCGTTCCCAATTGCGAATGCAAAGGTTAAAGGCTGTCGAGTCTCCAAATTCAACCTGGACATCAATTGGGCTTCTTACCCTTACGGGAACCCTACTTGCAGCCTATTACATTTGGCTATTTGTTGCAATTCGGTTTGACCTCAATCAAATTTCAATAAAATTCCTAATTTACCCCTTTTAAAAGGTACCATATCCAAGTTTGGAGGGATTGGCAGCTTCGGAATTTTCTGATAACAATTGTCCCCGTTGATCCGGTCGAGGGTCATGTCACAGACAGTTCTAGGACATCCTCCGAGGGTCCTGAGGAAGATTCCTCCAATAATAATTCCTCTGCCGTCATTCGAGACCCTCCAAAATCTGTTTCAAAAGCCTCCAAAAGCTCTGGATCTGGACAAACCAGCAAGGGCTCAGAAACAAAGGTCAATAAAAGCAAGGTGGACCTCCTCCGATCTTCTTTGACATCCCTCTCCTCTCGCAATAAGGTTGGCCCATCAGAATTCACAGCCCTTACAATTCCAGGTGACCTTCAACCCTCGGAACTCAACCGAAACGGTTCTCCAGAGACCCGAACCGAAGTTACCGAATGACAACCGAGGGAATCAACAAACCAACCATTATGGCTTTCATATTTTATAAATTATGAGTCTACGGGGATCGTCTGGCAGCCAGAGTCACTCTGGCTTCTTTCGAACTGAATTTCATAGCCATTTTATGTACGAGGGATCATAATTCTAAGAATCTAAATCCGCAATTTTAAAATATGAATTTCTTTATGAATCTGCAATCTATGATAAAATATCTATAATCTATATGAAGCTTGCGAAACTTTAACCTATCTTTCAAAGATATTATGATATGACACTGTCCCTGACACCCTGTAAATTAATCCTAAGGATCCAAAGTCCATATTTTGTACAAATTAACTCATTTCAATTTCCGAATAAAGATTTAATAGGGGTTTCATATGACCCCGCATCAGAATTGTCAATTGAGCAATCAAATCCTGAATTTTGAGACAAATTATCCATTTTTAATTGCTCCAAATAGCCTACGAAGTTTATGGCCAAAATTTAATGCATTTAATCTACCATTATAAATCAGTTAAATGATGCATTTGCCAACGACTGCCAACTTGGAGCTTTTTCAAAGGGCTAAATGTAGGTAAATCTCCCCGAACTCAAAATACATTATAAGCGAAAAATTTATTTTGGACTTCAAAACAATTAATTTTTAAACTAAATTGCATTCCAAATTTTAATTGCCATCATTAAGAGGTGACACAGGTTCGGAAGTAACTCCGGAAGGGTCCATTCTAATTAAAAAAAGTAAGTATTAATTAAAAATCCTTCAAAATATGGAATTTTGAAAAAAAAATCCCCGGCTCAGCTGTCAATATTTTTGTTTATTTTAATTAATGAGCATTGTCCATTTTAATTGTTGGGTAATTAGGTCAAACAGTTAATTGTGCCTATTGCCAAATTGCCCTAATTATATATACCATTGTCATTGTCATTTTAATAATTAATTGATTTCATTTTCAATATTTCAGATCCCAGGTCAAGATGGTGGAAATATCAGGGAATCCCGGTTATCAACACGGATTTAATAATTGGTAATTACTAATTAAATTCTAATAATTAATGAGAGATAATTGGACAAGAAGGCCGGCATTTAATTGATCATTTAATTTACGTTTTTTCAAAGGGTTTTGTTCATTGCTGCAATTCTTGTGCTCTCGGTGGTCGGTGAGTTCTTTTTTCCAAGTCAATTACCGTGTCGAATTAGGCCTAATTAGTGTAAAACATATGGAAGTAGAGCCTCCTCATTAGAGGTAGCATTTATATTTTGATAGACAGTGTAAACAGGTTCAATTTAAGGCAATTTTGATGAATTCTTATCTTTTTTTGCTGACTTGAATTAAATCTCTTATCTGACCCGGCCATAGGTGACATTTGACATTGGAGTAATCAGCATCAGACATTTTAGCTCATTCTGAATGACATTTAAATGTAGGTTAATTAAAGTCGATATTGGCCGAGTTCCAGCCACTTAAAACATATCGCAGATTAGGTTAAAAAAGAGATTAGATAATTAGCTGGATGTAATTAAGTGCAAGCTAAGCATTTATGCCCAATTTAGCCAATCTATCTTACAAAGTATCTTCATATTTATTCAAAACTTAACTTAAGTACGGAAATATTTATTTTTGTGGATTTCGAGCCCTTAAAAAATGCAAGATAAAGCTGATAAATTGAAAGAATTCCTTAAAAAGGCTGGAGAAAAGCTTGATAGCGAGGGTGTCAAAGAAAGTGACATTTTTGGTGCAGATGGGAAGCCAGATTTCAGTAAATTAGGTGGTTTGGACATGGAAGAATTTAGAAAGTTATTTCAAGAAAGTTTAATGGGTGAGCTTGATGGAGGGGGAGGTCAGCAGGGTCCTCAAGGTGGAACACCACCTAGAATGCCAATGACACCCACAGGGAATCAGTGGATTCTATTTGTTTGTATCCTCCTATTTATATTCTCAGTTTTGGGTACTTTTTGAATGCTTTAAAATATATCTAAATTCTAATTACATTTTGCCTATATTTCAGGATTCTTTTCGTACAAATTGGTGGATTCGCTAAAGGAGAAGGAGCGAAAGAAGTACAGTTCAATAATCAATTAAAATGCGTGTTTTAAACTTTTAATTACTTAAATATTAATTTATTTTACAGGGAGGAGAAGAAGCGATTAAAAGAATTGAAGAAAAAGAAATGATAAGTCCAAAAATCAGACTAATTTCAATCAAGATGCGAATTACTCCATATTTAATATTCCAGATCATCCAAAAACCTATTGAATTTATATTTTATATAAAATTATCTAATTTATGAATTTTTAAAAGCGTAAAAATCTTTTCCATTTGTACTTAATTGTGTGAATTTGGCACAAAAATTAGTTTTTCAAGTAAATTCAAGCTTTCCAATTGGGGTTTTTCAATCAAACTCGCCAAAGACAATGAGAATTCCATAAAATTGTGAACCTAAAAGGTACTATAATACTATATTTATGTCTTATGATAGGATTTAATTATAAAAAAGTTTAATTGTGTAAAGCTAGTTCCAAATTAGATTATATTTTGTCAATAAGACTTTAGTTTAGAAAGTGTTATGGGTTGAGGTTTGTTTTTAGAGTTTTTAGAGATTATTATAATTATATCGTACCTAATTTAATGAAAGGGTAATTCTATTAGCTGTCAAGCATTATTATAATACGGGGAGAACATCGCTCTTTACAAAATTTAATACAAAATAAAGACATTCATAGATAATCGATTTGAGAAAAGG
>JAAZTK010000461.1:0-20781 GCA_036507255.1 Megalothorax incertus
ATATCTGGATCTTTCTTATAATCTAAAATAAATAATATTCATAAGTTTAAAGTGGACGAGTATTAATTTAATTATCTTATGATGTTGGGTCGCCATCATCCAGGACAAGTTTGAGATAATATTGATTGGAAATTATGCTTACTCAAGTTAAGTGTATTATATTATATATTGAAATTATTATCCTGTTCACAGAGTAAGTACTCTGGAGTCAATGTGAAGGCCATAAGGTCATTAAAACATAAAAAGATTGACAAGTGTGCTGTCGAGAGCATGACCATGACCATATCTATTTAATAAAATCTGAAATTAATTGAAAAAAGTGGTAAATTACCTCAAAAAAGAAGAGTAAAAGTTTGACGTATCTTCTACGGATCCCGAGGGACTTTCCAAGGGCTGATAGAATGAATACGGTGACAATAAAAATTAGGACAGGGATGAGGAGGAGGGTGAACACAAAGGTCTCCAAGATAGCCATTAGTTGATGGTAGTTTGACTTTGAGGATTGGACACTTTTGACTCTGGACACTGGATACAAACAAATAAATGTAGGGTCCTAGGCCTCCTCATTTGCAGGCTCAAATTGCCAAAAAATTTTACACAAAAAGTTAAATTTTAAGGGTCTCGGTGGTGGGAATTATTTGAAGGGCCCTCCTTGTCCATTTTTCTTTTTAAATTTGAGTAATCGGAGGCTCTTATGATGATTAGTCAGTGGTCCGTGTAGTGGTGGCGAGTAGTGACGATGGACTGTGGAGCAGGAGGAATTGAAGGTCTTTTTTCGCTCCAACGTACTGCGCTCACTTTATAGTAGACTATGCAAATGCTAGTAGATTGCCTTGTATAAGTTGCATTGCATTTGTATAATAATTCAATTGCTTGGAGTTTATCCTTGCTTCTAGAAATCCCCATTGCATTGCATTAAATAGCTTAGGTATACCTATATAGTACTAGTATCTAATATTACATATTAATACATAGCTTATAGTTATAAGTTAGGTATAGGTTATAAGTTTATAACTAATCCTAAGTCATAGTACTTTTGTAGTAGTAGTACTCATATGCAGATATACTCGTAGTATACCTATAACTTTATGAATTTGAGTGTCAGGTTTGTTAAGGTGGTTCTGACTATATTGAGATCGGTGATTCTCATGGCATGGCCTGGTGGTAAAATTTTTCACTTCCGGTCCTGTCTGTTCGCGCCATCATAGCTCGAGTGGTAAGAGGTAAGAAAAAAATTTATACCATCAGATAGCCCATGTCCTCCGACATGTAAATGGCCTATTTTCGAAATTTCGGTCAACTAAGTTGACATACGGTTGACCTGACGGGGTCAACATTCCAAAAAGTGCTCTGAATATAGGGGCTATGGGTAATAGACACTAATAGGTACCTATTCTAGGAATGCATGCGTGTCGGTGAGAGGAATCCTTAATGGAACCATTTTCGAATTTTTTAAGCTTTTTTTCCTGTTTACACGGCGTCAACTTTTGGGCTTTGGAATTCGGGGTGTGAAACTTGGAAAAAATCGCGTGTGAGGGTCTTAGCAGACCTCTCATTGCATTCCTATTTGCACGAAATATTATTTTCGGTGTCATAAAATTCTACAACAATATGTAAGAATAATTGACAACACAAGAGACATTGACCAGGGCTGTTTTAAATTTTCTCACAATTCAAATTTCATAGAGCTGGGCTCGCAAGCGAAGTTTGTGCCATCAGCTTGTGTATTAAATATAAGAGAATTCACCTGCTATCTTATAAATTCTAATTGTAGTAGGTATATACTTATTGTATTCATGAAAGATATCTAATCATGGCCCAATCATAAAGATAATGAATTTTTTGAGACAGGATTTTGGGATAAACTAAATCCCCCTTTAATCCTATTGAATTTGATAAGCAACTTTAAACTTGGGGAATTTAAGATTATTTTTTAACAAAAAATTTCAGGTTTTGATTTTTGATGTTTGATCGAGTTTGTCTTGCTTGGAAGAAATTCAATATCAAATCGTTATTTGTTTTATTTACAAAAGATTAGGATCGGATAAAAATTAAAAATACTAATTTACAAATTATCAGATATTATCGTCACACCATATTTACAGGTCGTAGGTATTTGATTTTGATATCTGCAATCTGCATTGCAATGCAATGTCTATCCGTCGATCCATGAATCCGTAGCGGCGTACAAAATTTAACGTAGGTATTGTACGACGTTACTATTAATAATAGAAATTCTAACCCAGGGATTTAGTAAAATAATATATATTTAAATTTTGATCCTAAGTAGTACGATACTCGTGTCATTTACTCATATAGCGATATTATAGCTTACCTATACATTAAATTATTGTATAATAATGCAAAAAATTAAGTATTGATCAATGATTAAATTAAACAATCTGAGATCCCAAATTCTTTCTCAAGTCTGTTTTTTAATTGCATTTCAATTATTTAAGCTTATATTAAATGTAATACAATTCATATTTTACGAGGTATATTAGATTTCATCATGATATGGGTTATAACTTATAAATATAAAATTGCTATTAGCTAATATACCTAGTACTCGTGTACAGTACTACAGATATGTATTCCAAATTCCAATTAAATCAATAGCTTTACTAGTAATTATCGATTTTATATATATCGTATAGGTTAACCGGAAATATTAAGAAATCTACAAAATTCTAATCGCAAAACTGTAAAATTACTGAACTTATAAAATGTCTAAGCAAATACTGATAATGTAGAAATATAAATTGAAATCACTTTTGAATAGATCGGATAATCCATTCGACGCCGTCCTAAATATTATATAGAAACTTACTGAATTAATATTATAGAGATTAAAATTTTTTAATATTACAAGCTTACTTTGACCCCTTCTCCACTGGAGGCAGAACAAGCCTGAATTTGCCATGCTCTGTCCCTTACCATATGTAAATTAAGGGTACGAGCAATTTCAGCGGTGGAGGCAGAGTCTGCCAGATCCTGTTTGTTGGCAAATACCAGCATTGGAACCCCCGTCATCTTTTCATCTTCCAGAATGTCAAACAGAATTTCGCCACTCTCTGTCAATCTGGAAAGGGACATTTTATTCTCCCACACATGCTAATTATTGATATTACTTGGTATACCTCTTTTTGTCCGCACTATCAATTACATAGATCTACAAAAAAATGAAATTATTACAATGCCCTGAAACATGACATACTGCAAGATTTATTATTTATACAGGTACGTACAAGAGCATCTGCATTTTCCAGGTAGTTTGTCCAATATGGTCTTATATTACGTTGACCTCCGACATCCCACACATTTAGCCGGAAACCAGACTCTGACTGGAGATTTTTTTTCAATTTTTTATCAGAATTTTTCTAGGAGTGCGAATTGAATTTCTTTAAAAGTTTCAAACCTGGACTGTCTTGACGTTGAAACCCCGAGTAGGGCTTGTCTTCATGTGATCATCACTCTCATTGGCCAACATTTTGAGAAGGGTCGTTTTACCAGCATTGTCCAGACCTAAAAGTAAGATCCGATATTGGGATACTGTGCCAGTGGACGAGTGAACAGCTAACTTTCGCAATAGCGACAATAAACCCTTTGAATGACAATTTGATTAGGCTAAAAATTATGAAAATAAAATATTATAGAGTACTACCATTGTTAGATCGCTAAATTAGAGTAATTGATTGGAATATAGAGATTATATTTATTTCAAGAATTTCGGATGACCAAACTTCGTTGGCCAATGTTTGGAAAAGAAAGTCCAAGGTAGCCGGGATACTGACTGTTGCTCGTGTACTCAATTCGGATATCAGTATATGTTTAACTTTTATTAAGTATGCAATGCCTAAAAGTATTTGCAATTACCCTCATCTTGGTTCAAAATCAAATTGATGCAACTTGGAAAAGCTAGTACTTAGTAATACAAAAATAATATAATAGTATTACTACTAACTAATATTACAATATTTTGTACCTATAGTACCGTATAATTCATGTAACTAACCACATATTATATACCTAGTATAATACTTACTTGTATTATATGAAAGTTATACAATAAGTACTTAGGTATTCTAGGATATTTATGTACCTATATGGATCTCTCCTCAGATATTTCAAGTGAAAGCAATGCATTGTATTTTTTTAATTTCCATTGATCCCCCGAAATATTAATACAGATAACTATAGAATGATTCATAAATGAAATACAGATCAGTAAATTCCCCATTATTTATAAATTACTTTATATTCGTATAACTCTTTAATAAATAAATAAATAAAATAAAATAAAATATAAAAGCAAAAATTATTTAAGTTGATATATTACTAATATTGTATTGTACATTGGAAAAAATAGAAAAATAAATCAAAGAAACAAATTTTTAAATTAAAAAAATTAAGCATTTTGGTGGTTCAGAAATATACTTCTTCAAATTACTTTTCAGCAAAAATATCTTAGAACTAGGGATCGGCAAAACCCGGGTAAAAGTCATTCTACCCGGCCCAGTGGGTAAAAGTGGGCAAAAGTGGGTAATAGTGGGTTTTGGGAAAAATTGGGTAGAATTACAAAAAAAGCCTAGAATTGTCTTAATTTTGATTGATCAATGTTATAATGCATCATATGCGCATATGGAATGCGAAATAATTACATTCTTACCAATTTTGACTATTTAAACTTGATATTTTCAAGTACCTTATTATTTGAGAAAACGCCATAATAATGACAATATTAAAATTTGACCATGTTTTGACCGGAGTATTGACATTTTTGACATTATATTGAAGTTAGGCACAAAATGAGTCTTTTTTTTTTTCAAAAAATTTCAAAATGTTTACTATTAATAATATTGCCCACTTCTGCCCACTTTGGGGCATTCTGCCCAGCCCGTATAAAACCGTATTTTACCCACTTTTACCCACCCCACTTTTACCCACCGCCGCGCCGATCCCTACTTAGAACATATAAATAACTAAATAAATACAAATTGCTTAAATGCAAAGTTGATATTAAAAATTAAGTACGATTATATAATAATATAATATAATATAATATAATAATATATCATAATATAATAATATAGCACATTAAATATTAAGAAGAATTTACTTTTGACAGGAAGCCAACTACCTTCTTCTCATCTTTCTCTTCCGTTAGGTTAACAGCCTTCAGTCCAGGGTCTTTAGAGCTGTATGTGACAATTGGAATGAATCCTGTCTCAATAGTCTTTGGGGGCTGGAATGTATTTTTTGTGAAAGGGGATGCATTTAGCCGGATTTGGATTGAATCTCCTCACAACTTCCACAGCATCCCGGATGCTCCCCAATGAGGGAAGTGGAGGAATTTTAGCTTTGGATGCCTCTGCAACTTCCTCGGTGTCATTCGTGGCTCTTGACATTCGGATTGTGTTTTTGAGTCTTGCCAGAATCTGTTCAGCAATTGAGAGGTGATGTTTATACTCGTTTTTCAACTGGATTGGACTGTGCATATATTGTGGAGGAGGGTACTTTTGTTGCGGCTGCTGATATTGTTGTTGTTGCTGTAGGGGTTGTTGATAATAAGCGTAATTCTGTTGCTGAAGAGGTTGTTGTAGATAAGGATTGTTTTGATAAAGTATTTGCTCGCCACCCCCAATTGAAGAGGTGGGGAACCGACCAGTGGAAGGTCCTTGGAGCCTTTGAGGTTGTTGATATTGAGGTATATGGATTGGTTGAGAGTAGAGTTTATGATGAGTCACCGAAGGAGGGAGAGCAGGAAAGGATGTAGCTGATGAGGAGGGGGGAAAAGGTCGAAAATTGTTACCAAATTGAGGATGTGTTCCGAATGCAATCATTGTCCTCGTCTGATTTCCATCTGTCTCTTGTGTGACAAATGGGGCTCGAACTGGTTGATTAGATGCTACTGGTAAGGTATGCTCTTGAGGTTCAAACTCTTCTTGCTTAACTTGAGTTGGCTTAAATTGAAGAGGCTTCTTTTCCAATATAACAGGAGCTGGCGGAGGACTTGGCGAGGGAGTAGGAAGTGGGAGGGGAGTTGACTTTACTACTGGAAGATGAGGTGTATTAAGAGCAACTTTACCATCAAACTCTGTTCCAAATGAAATTTTAGTAAGAGGCCATGTGACTTTGGGTTGGTTCCCCTCCTGACCATGGTCCTCCTCCTCTTCCTCGTTTTCCTCCTCATCCGTAGACTCAACTGGAAAACGAACAAACCCGGGAGCTACTTCCGGTTGCCTTTGAATTTGGATGGTTCGGAATGTGGATGTGGGCTGAGCTGTCATTGTAAAAGACGGTTCCCTCTCAGGGACTCGGTTTTCACTACTCTCGCGAACAGACTCTTGAAAGAATTCAAACGATTGAGGAATGGGGAACCTCCGTGTTTGCGGCCTCAACTTTTTAGCAGGAGATTGAGTAGATGAGGGTGGAGCAGAATATGCATAAGTTATTGGTGGAGAGGTTACAGGCATTTGAATTGGTCTTTGAGGAACAATTGTATGAGTATAAGATTTGGGCTTTGGGCTCTCCGTGGGGAGGATTTGATGACTTTGAGGGGCGTATGTAGATAATTTTTCATAAGTTTGTACAGATGAAGCTGTAGTAGTTGTGGTAGTATATCTCACGAGACCTGGAAGAGCTAAAGATGAAGGAGAAGTGGGATAAATTACTTTGGTCCTCTTAAATGGAGGGAAAACAAATTTTGCTGGGGTAGCTGAGGAAGTCTCAGTCTCAACCGTCGAGATTAAGGGTCTAGGTTTGTACATCTCTGTCGCCGGCTGTGTGGGCACTTGACCCAATTCCTCCGCCTGGGTAGATGTGGATTCAGGTCGAGCCGGAGGCCTCCTTCGCCCTCCTTTACCTGTGCTATTGACTCGATTCCTCCTCCTTTGCTTGGGAAGAGTAACGGGAACCCTTTTGGGAGATGAAGGGGCCTCCTCTGTAATCGGCCTCCGCTTTGCAAACTCTTCATATCGCTGAGTCTCTTGCTCTTCAAACATTGTTGGACTCACCACTTTCTCTTTCTCTGGACGCTTTTGCTGATTCTGGTTTTGTTGTAAGGAGATTAGTTCTTTTCTCTTCTCCTGGTCTAGAATGATGTCATAATTCTCTTTATCCCCATTAGAGGAAGATTCTGAAACGGACATGGTACTCGAGAAAAGATCATCTGGAATTGGGAAACGCTTTGAACCACCCAATTGAATCTGTTGTTCATGGTTCTGACCTTGTGAATTTGGATGATTCTCATTCTCGTTACCTAACCGAATCCGAGCATATTGGGATGTCATTTTGACTGTGACAGATTCCTCCTCAGAAGGGCGGTGAGGCCTTCTTGCACGCACATAATTGTTCTCCCTGTGGGTGTCAATTGAGGGAAGCAATTTTGCATCATTATGAGATAAAAAGAGCGAAGGATGAGGAGGAGCGAGATTTTCCCTATTTGTTGTAGCCGGAAGTGATTCAGGGAGCTTTAGAGCAAGAGGTGCATCTGTCTGAGCTTGGATTATTATGGGCTTACTTTCAATTGAATCTTGATTGCTCAGAATGACCATATCATTACGGGTTTGATCAATAGCTATTGAATTTGTGGATGGAGGAGAAAGAATCTCTAGTTTTTCAGTAGTGCTTACCTCCGGGTAGGTGGTCGTAATCTCTGTAGATGTACTTGGAGCTACCAATAAATCCAGAGGCTTTTCTTCAGGGATCTCAACCGGCTTCTCGGTTGATACCCTATGCATCTTTCTAAATGGTCGAAACCGTTTCCGAAATGGAGGAGATCCTTCTGAATTTGTAGGTTGTTGAATGGGACTTTGTGTGGGGAATTCCAAGATTGTGGAAATTGTGCTTTGAATAGGGGCTGAAGGGAGGTTTGCTCGGGAGGAGCTTCCAGTATCCGGATTGTTTTCTTCTTGGGGATGAGAAGTTGTGGAAGATGAGAGGCTATTACTAAGATCGGAGTTAGTCAATGGCTTAAGGAAAGGTCTCCTTCTAAGGAGGGGGTTTGATTTGATGTGAACTTGCTGTGTGTTTGGTGGTAGTGTCGGTTGTGGGGAAAGAGAAGGCGGTGGGACAACGGAAAGAGCTTCTGAAGAGGGTTTACTGAAGGAGAATGGAGGTTCTGTTTGAGCGGGAGTCGGTGCCAAAGTAGTTGATGTCAATGGCAGAGATTTCTCCTCCTCCTCCTCCTTGTGAGCATGAAATTGTCTCAAACCCTCTCCGGAGAAAGATGTCAAGTTCAATCTCTTTCGGAATGGACGAATCATTGGCGGAGGGAGTTTTTTTTCGCTCTCGGCCACCTCAGGGGTCTCAATCTCATCCTTCTTTCCATCATCAACATCCCTATTTTGGGGCTTCTTGGCCTCCTCAGGCGTCGGCGTTACTATCTGAGGGGTAGGTTCGGAAGTAGTGGGTTGGGTAGGTCTTAGGACTCGGAGTGGTCGAATTCTTTTGGCAAAGTTAGGATTTGTTTTTGGGAGAGGAAATTTTACCTTGTCCGACTCCTGAGTGGCTGATGGTAGATCATTAACTGGGTTTGTGTCTGATTCCACGATAGATTGGGTCAATACAATTGGCGAGGAAGATGATGAAGGATTCTCGGGAGAAGTTTTATTAGGACTACCTCCATAAGCAGGTCCAGGAAGCTTTCTCCTTCGAATAATCTTTTTACGGCGTACAGCAGGGCTTTGATTAACGACAGATTCCGATCCCACAAGATCTTCCTCATCAGAATTGAGTGAGTTGAGGTCAGTGGAAGGGTTAAAACCCAATGGATCCGCTTGTACAACGCTTATCTGTATAAAGAAAAAGTTGTATGTGGATTTCCTAATAATATATTGTACAAAATTATGCGAATAAGTAAAAAGAACTTACAGAAACGCCACAGCATCGAACCGTTCCGTATTCTTTGCAAGGAGACATGAAACCCAATTCTCGGATATCAAGTGCACTCTTTCCGTAAATCCTTGGGCATTTGTCCCGGGGAAGACAAGGACATTGCTCACTCCTTTCGGTGGCTAACAAGGCCGGACTCCAGGCCAGGAGCAAGAGGAGGACACTTGTCACCTCTCCACCTCGCATTTTAACTCGATTTACTTTATACAGTTGTAATACAATTTTACAAAAAAAAAACACACACACAAATTACACAGCTACGACCCTACTCTTAGGACGGCTGGATAACAAATAAAACTGATAATTTGCCGTATCAAATGAGGGAGGGGGCCCACATGGAAATGGACAACTAGGAGAGTTGAGGTGTGTAAAGGAGGACACTGAGACTTATGAAGGGTACTTGTGTTATAGTATTTATGTAGAGAGACCTTATCTGCAAGTTACACTACAACACATACATACATATTAATACTACCTGAAAAAAGTACCGTAAGAAGAGGTGAGAGTTCCGGTTCGACACCTTAATTTAGCCCTTAAAATTCTCTCAACCCTTTGAAATCTAAAGCATTATACAGCAAGCCTACATATATTGTACATAATACGATAACTTGTAAAGTTAGAATGGCAATACTAATACTATAACTAATGTACAGATACTAGATTCCCTTCATATAATATTAATACAATACTTAAGCATGGATATACCAACCCTTTGTGGTTGGTTTTGAAGTTTGAACTTATGCCGGAATTTGAAAGGTAAATCTAAGACAGATCTTGTCTCGTATTGACACACTTAATTCATCAACAAAGGGCCCTCCTCTCTCACTCCTCCCCGGTCCCAGTGAAAACTAGTCCAAGAACAATGCGGTTATTTTGGGGGTGTATTGAGGTGAAGGGAATTTTTATGAGAACCCTTCCTAATCTACTGATGCACACCACTGAACGACCTTGCTAACCGGAACCTGCAATTTCTGTGAATGAAACATTCCGTTGACCAAAATAATCATTGTTTGATATTCAAATACCTACGGATATCACAGAGACTTATTAGGCAGACTTATTAGAGAGAGAGAGAGAGATAAGTATTAGAGAGATATTAGATATTAGAGATATTAGATTAGATATTAGAGATATTAGATATTAGAGAGATATTAGAGACTTATTACCTCTAATAAGTGTATTAACTTTTAAATATCTTATCTGGTAATATTGGATAGATAGTATTGTAGTATAGGTATCTATTGTATGTAGTACATATGTACTTGGGATGCAATACCTAATTAAAAGTTATGTAATAATTATATTGTAGTAGTAGCTATACTGAAACCTATTAATCTTTATATAAATAATCTAACTAATTAATATAAGTATTTCTACAAGTAATTTAAATAAATTATTAATTTACAAAAGCTTCATATTTGTAAATTCAGTATCATTTATTTAATTTAATAAATTATTTAGGAATCGATTTACTTGTTGTATATATTATACAAAGTTGCATAAAACAAAAGCATGCTCTTTAACTTAATTTTCTGGCTTAATTAATTACATACTCAAAAATCTCCAATCATTTTTTTCATCATTATAAATATTAAAATTGTATAGTTAAAATACTTAAATATAAGGTATCAGAAATAGAGAGAGAGACTACCTATAGAAGTTTTGGCCGTAATGTAAAAAATATAAACTTCTTTAAAGTTATTTCGTTAAGAATTAGAGTACCTAATTAAAATTTTGGAATATAGTTTAAAATATTAAATGCTTAATAGATAGGATTTGGATTTTTGGAATACAATTTAATAATTAATTAATATGGGTTGTGTACATTAAGAATCCTATTAGCATAATGCATGACAATTAAGTTAAAAAACTATCACACCTCGGTTGGATATGATATGATTTATGTTAATATCGACAGTATCTTTTTGAATTTTTCTAATCTTATGTAATTACTAATTAGTATTAATTTAGGCATGATTATTTAAGGTGTAATAAGTGTCATAAGGGTTACGAGCAATTCTACAGATAGTATTATTTAGAGTAAGTACAATACATTATACCTATTGAAATAGTGTAAATATAAATAGTAATTAATCAGAGGCTTATACAAAAGACATTCTCAATTGTTAATTATCGAGTATACAATTTTGTAATTACATACACTAACACTAAATTGGCAATAGCTAGATTTGACCTTTTTTGGGAATGAACACACAGTCTCATTTTTAAGATATGACATATTATAAAACAACGCTATAAGCCTATATAATACATCAGGTCTTACTGAAAGACTCTTACACTAAACCTAATTAAACTATATAATAATATTAATACTACCTCGATCGCATCATCACTCGTTTTGTAAATAAATATTTAATTTACACAAGTAGTACTTCCTACAAGTATTTCCTCACAATTATTCCTCATTAGTAAATTTTTCAGTCGTATTTTTTTTGTAAATCTTATTAAATAGGGGAAAATTAAAATTTTGTACAAATATGCACTTGAATGCACCCATCATTTGACAACGGCATTATCAGTTTTAGCAGCGATTGCTTCAAGCTGAAAAAAAAAATTTTTTTAGATTTAGATTCATCAGAATCAGTAAGCTACGCATATTAAATAGTAAAAAATGATAAAATAAAAAGCTCACCTTCTCCATCGCATACGTAAGTTTATTACCAAGATCCTCAGTACACCCATACTTTGCAATAGATTCAAACTTATATGTCCTCATCGTTTGGTTATCCTCGAGCAGGGTGATTGCACCCATCAACGGACAAAGTATCATTTTCGTATGATCCCGGAAATTGTTAATCTGCAGAGTACCGCTCGAGAGGATCATTACCACAGACCGAGAAGTCCTAAACCAAGTCCACATATTGGGCAGACGAGCTATTGATCCAGTCTCTGCATTTGTAAGCGCAGCTCCAGCCTGTTCAATTAAAATATTAAGGAGTATATATTGGATAAGTTCAAGTTGAATGCCCTTCAATCGATTTATTAAAACCCCGCATATATTCCTATACCCTCCCGTATTCCTATCCTAATACTTTTTTCATAAAGGGCAAAGTCCGAGGGAAATGCATGCATTTTGGCTTTGGGCACGCAAAGTCAACCCTTAATAGGAAAATGTAGAGCAGGTGGAGATTACGCTTCGATTTTATGTTCCATTTTTAATCAATTAAAGCCACCTGAGCTGAATAATTCTATAATATATAATAAAAAAGTACTAACTTTGAGCAGATTCTCAGTCATATACTGTTGAAAGTAGTTGAGTAGCTTGATTTTCTTAGCATGCTCTGGAGGGAATCGATCTTTTGTAAAGAACCCTTCAGCTCCCTCCTTATCAAAGTAACGGATATTATATTGATCCGAGAGGATAATCATCTTGGTCATATCATTGAAATTGACCCCAATTGAGTCGTCACTCAACTGATAGCCGAACCCATACTTGTCTGAGTAGTCGACCCATTTGGATACCCACAACATTGGGGCCAAGTTTGGGGATTCTGAATCATCTGCAATTTAAAAAAAGAATTTTTTGTTTAAAAATGCAAAAAAAATCTAACTAATCCTAAAATTAAAGAACAAGTATTACCATCATATCGTGGCCTTTTAGCCATAGGCCCCTTGCCAAGTAGATCACGTAGCTGTTGAGTAAGCATTTTCATATAGTGTGCAGCAGATATCTTATGTGAAAATTCAGGTTCTCCTCGATCAGTGTGTGCTCCTGTAGAATTGACATTCTCCTTTTGAGAGTTAAGACCCCGAGGCGGCTTAATCCCTCCAATGAAACTTCCTTTTCCTCCAGCTGGAATTGAGGGCCCTACAAGGAGCGGAGAGATTTTGTTGTTTTGATCTGCGAGTGGTTTCGGGTTGTTAATATTGGGAAAGACTTTCTCAAGAGATCGAGGCGGCATAGTAAGGCACGATGCTGGAAGTGCAGATGGGATATATCCCTTCATCCAATCAGAGTTGAGGACTTGCTTCCAATTCCAACGGTTCTTGGGATTCACCTGAAGCATCTTGGATATTATCCCTCGAGCAGAAGTTGACACCTTATTCGGTGGAAAAACAAAGTCACCGCTCTTGATCTTATGATAAGTCTCTTTAAGTGTGGCAGTCTCGAATGGAGGTTTCCCGATAAAGAATGTGTACCTGGAGGGTAAGATGGCATGATCAAATAATTTTTCGATATATAAAAGTTAGTATTGTAATAGGGTAGATAACTTACAAAATGCATCCGCATGACCAAATGTCAACCTCAAGCCCATGCCCCGTTTTGCTAAGCACTTCTGGAGCAATATAATTTGGGGTTCCACATAACGTAAGTTTTCGATCTTCTGAGACACGTGTAGCGAGCCCAAAGTCTCCAATCTTTATAATCATGTCCTCAGAGATGAAGATATTCCCCAACTTCAAATCCCGGTGTATTATTGCCTTATCGTGAAGGTAGCCTACCCCAACCATAATCTGGTGAAAGAAATAACGGCATTCTACTTCGGTTAGGTACCTTCGCCGTTTAATCAGCTCCATAAGACTCTGGAAGCCAAAATAAAAAAAAACCAAAGGCCGTTAAAAAATTGAAGGATTTTAATTAATTATTTATGATAAATAAATATACGAATTACGAGTAGATACCTTCTTGGAACACAGCTCAAGAATTATGTAGACGAAATAGTCATCCTCAAAATACCCATGAAATCCAACCACGTACTTGTGCTTGAGATCTCGGTGTAGCTCAATTTCCTGTACAATTTTTTCCTTGAGTTTTACCAGTCATAATAAAAGGACAAATTAATTTTAAAGCCAGCACTAAAGGTTAAGAACTAAAAAAGCAGCAATTTAAAAGCATTATTTGTAACTAATTAATTAACTTACAGAGGCAATCTTTTGCTTATGGTGGTCCTTTGTAAGGATGGATTTGCTAATAATCTTTCCAGCAAGAATTTGATCACTATTGTTGGTTTTGAGCTCGTAACATTTGGCAAATCCACCCTGAAAAAGATTTTTTAAGCAATTAAAACAAGGCCAGAGTACAAAATATCCTCAAATGACGGTTTAAATTTTTTTAAATTGAGCTTTTAAAAAACGGAAAAAATACTTACTTTCCCGAGGAATTTACCCCTGATGTACGTCCGCTTGTGGGCCAAATCAGATATGATTTCAGGAACAGGCCGAGGCTCCTTGTCCCTCTCAGATTTACCAATATGAACATGAGGCTTGTAATCGTATCTTTGACCAATTTGTGCCATTTTTTCAGACCTCAAATAAATTCAATTGTTCCTGCTCGGGTCGTGGTGGCTGCTGGAACTTGGACGGAATTGCAGGAGCAGGACTCAGGAAAAATCCAGGGGGATTATTCCAAGCTTGGAATAATTGACTTTTGGGCTTTGGCCGCTCCTGAGGACAATGATGGACGGAGGTTGGTGGTTGTAGAGCCGAGAGAAAAGGGACCCTGAAAATTAAAGCCACATCTCTTAGGGACTGCACTGGTTGTCGAAAAGAAAAAGTATAGGAAAACTAAAAGGGAGCTCGAGAGTGAGAGAACTGAACCTTTTTTCGGTTAGAAAATTCAAATATCAGCAATCGGCGGGGATTGGCTACTGAGCACTCCTCGCATGTCTACTTGCATTCCCTATGCCTATAATATAATACATGGTTCTCAAATACTGGGGGGACGTTGAACTTTATATTTATCATATTAAATTTTTGATTTTCTAAACAGCTATGAGCCTATGACTAATCCTATACATATATAACAAGGGGATTTTATTTTTGGGAGGCCCCATAAAATGATTTTTAAATATAATTTAAAATTAATCGTTAAAGTTAATTAGAATAGATGAATCCGAACACATATAATACATAGTTCGGGAGTAAAATTTAAATTTTATTCATATTTTTTAATTAATATTTTATTTTTTAAAATTTTTAAGGGCTCTCGGTAATAAAATTGTGAAAAATAGCATAAAAAATAATGATTAGAAAAATAAAAAAATTTCCTCTAATAGAATTGTAGAGAGAGCATGTGTTGCGTAGTATGTACTATGTAGATAGGATGATAGGATATACTACTATAGTAGGACTAGGTATAGGGGATCTCCCCCTCCTTCTCTGCACCCCCCTTCGACCTCCTTCCATTCCCTAACACTCACACGCACCATCCTCACTGGCACACTGCACACTGAGATTTTCAGACGTGCAAAGTTAAACCAAGTTAAATAATACCTTCTCTTTGTTGAGTACTACAAAATTTTAATTAAAAGGTCATCTGGGTCAGGTCAGGGGACTATTAACAAAGGAGTTTAAGGCTTGAGGTGAAGAAAATCAAGGATTCCAGGGGGGATTGGATCCAGGGAGAAAAAAAAAGGGGAAAATCTCCGTCTCGGACACGAGGATCAGCTGTTCGCCTTTCTTTCCCCTTGCATTGCAGAAGACTTCGAGCTCGCCCTACCCATTTAATTTAATTTAATTGTGGACACCTCCCATCAGGACCATCATGTCATCACCTAGTGCTGGAAAAAGGAGGATGGACACGGATGTCATCAAACTGTAAGTTGTAATTTTATTTACAATAATTAATTAGAAGAGATTCTGCTCATGATCATTTCTCAAGGTTAAATCATATGCAATGTCATTTCCTTGTCCAAAAGTATGGATTTATTTAATTGATTTCTTTTTCTTTTGACCAGAAATTGAATCCAAACATGAAGTGACAATCCTCGGAGGATTGAACGAGTTTTGTGTCAAGTTTTATGGGCCCAGAGGAAGTAAGTTTCTTTGTTTTAAAATCCAGACCCTTTGTTTTTCCAGTGTTGAGCTGTTGGCCATATAGGCCCTTTATATAATAATATTTTATTTTAAAATGTACGCAATTACCTACCACTACTAGAAAGTAAATGTTAAGTAGTAGTTAGGAGATTGAGGCTAATTTCGATTGTCCGCTAACAATGAAGGCTCTTTTCTGCGTTTTAAAAACGTATATTTTGGCAGCTCGATTTATCTTGAAAATATAGGTAATTAGTCATCTTAAAATTAATAAATAATAAAAGTTTTAACGAGTTTTAAAAATTTCCGTTCCAACTTAAGTCTTAAATGCTAGAATTATAGAGAATGGAATCGATCCAACTTGTGATATTTCCGCATTCCGTTTGAGAAATTGTTGGTTTTCTAAGAATTTTTACTCTTATTAATTAGTCATCTTAAAATTAATATATAATAAAAGTTTTAACGAGTTTTAAAAATTTCCGTTCCAACTCAAATTCTAGAGAATCGAATGGAATCGATCCAACTTGTGATATATCCGCATTCCGTTTGAGAAATTATTGGAAATTTTTCTAAGAATTTTTACTCTTATTAATTACATTATTGGGAATTTAATGCATAATCCTTTTGGCAAGGTTCTCTGGAGTTGTTTTAATCATATTTGATCTTTTTGAATATGTTTAAACTTTAATAATTAGAGCATTATTGTAATAAATATTATAGTTATACGATATTAGGTACTGGATACTGGTATGTACAATATTACCTAATATTAGACATGATAAAATTGTGTTTGTACAATGAAATGCTGGTTGTTTATACAAAACTAGCTGATTAAAAAATCCCATATCTCGCTTCACCTTTTAAATAAAACCCTTTCCTAATGTAGAATTTTATGAGCAAGTATCGTACAATATACTACCTATTATGAAATATGAATTGAATCGTGATTCCCTACATATTTTTAATGCCCATATTTACTTTGCACACAAGTATATATTGTACATAATAAGATCTAATTATTGAATTAGTAATATTAGGTAGTATAATATTAATATACTACCTAATCTCCTACCTATAAATTAATAAGAGCATTTTTTGAATTATTCAACTGATCTTGGCTTCACACTTGCTTAGATTTTAAAACTAATTCTAAATCATCTAATCTTTTAAATAGTATAATATAATATTATTAATATTGTCTTTTAACTTTTAGCTCCCTATGAAGGAGGTATCTGGAAAGTTCGTGTCCATTTGCCAGAACACTACCCCTTCAAATCTCCATCCATTGGATTTATGAACAAAGTATATCATCCAAATATTGACGAGGTGTCTGGGACAGTTTGCCTAGATAGTCATCAACCAAGCGTGGACCGCTTTATATGGTACCCGCCCCTCACTTTAATTTACAACCCCTTCCATTAAAATAAATTTATTTTTACTTAACTTTTTTATCATTTTTAATTTGTGGTCGATTTTAATTTCTTTTTTTCTGATCTTTACAGATTTGTCCAACATCTTTGAGTCATTTCTTCCGCAACTCCTCACCTACCCGAACCCTATCGACCCTTTAAATGGTGATGCTGCAGCCATGTACTTACACAAACCAGAGGAATACAAGAAAAAGGTTTCAGGTAAAGTAACATACAGGTCACTTAATATAAACTACCATAAAATTAATTATTCTCTAAAATTGATACAGAGTACGTGAGAAAGTATGCAACGGAAGATGCGCTTCGGGAGCAAGAGAAAGAGTCAGAGAAGAATCAAGCTTCAAATGGAAACAACAATATATCCTCAGACTCGGAGAGCTCCATGTCGGATTTCAGTGAAGATGAGGCTAGAGATATGGAACTATAGTAGATTACTACCCTAGTTCAAATATCCATATGCACGAGCCTACGATCCATTTATTCCCATTCAAAATTATACAGTGAAAAAAAAACATTTCCAAATTAAATCCCAAAAATCTTACCACGACCCAGGGCCCTCCGCCCAGATTCTAAAACAAAGCTTGGTAATGCCGACATTTTTTTATCAATTGGTATTTTTAATTTCTTAAATAATTATGAGAAATTCAACAAACTTGTAAAGCTGTGATCTTTAAAAAAAAGCTGCTATTACACGATAGAATTAGGGTGCATGTTTAATTTAGGGCTTCCAGATTCGCTAATATGGGCTTTCAGATTCTAACATTTTATAAATATCAGCGATAACTTCAAAAAATATCAATTGTTTTGAAAATTTTAATTCGAAAAAAAATATTCTAAAGGGTCAAAATTCCAATTTTAATTTCATTGAAACGATAAATTGCGCAAGATTATTAGATTTGCAAGTTATGAGGTTTTATTATTGAGTCACACATTGAAATGTGACCCGGAGCGAATATTTTTTTTTTACTTTTTCCAAAATAAATTTCCCAATTTTTTCAGAGTATTGTAGCACAATCTTAACTAATAAGTTTCTCAATAAGGCAATAAATATAGCCAATAATGATATTTGATTTAGGGAAAGAATGGTTTTTAATTTATTTGACCCGAGTACATACAGAGCAGAGAACTAGGGAATTTAATACTTTTAATAAGACATTTTTAAAGGAAATTTCGAAGAAAAAACGAATCTATATTCGAAATTTCGAATCTGACGATCGAAAGTTTCGATTCGAAACTGTCGTTCATGGGTCACGGATCTGGAAACCCTAGTTTAATTTGAAAAGGATAGCTTATATACAGTAGGATGGGAGATTCACTAATAATTAATGTTCTTTTAAACATCGACTAATCGAATACTTTTAAACTCTTACAATTAAATCACATTATTAACATTGGATTTTTAAGAATACCCCCTTTGTTTAGCTCAAAAAAATTAACCTCCAATTCCCCTCTAATTTGGTTATTATACCTCGTGCATATGGATATATATTCTTTATTTGATGTACTCGAAATGTACATCCGATAATCTAAAATAACTACATATATATATTAAAATATAAAGATATATTTATATAGTAAACACTCTACGTTATGTGTTTACTTTTACGATCGTATCTCTCCGTTGCAAATATCTATTGTACTACTATCAGTTATATTATAACTTTGTTCGAACGGAAGTTATAAATGTAACTGATAGTAATTGCCAATACAAAATTGTTTTTAGGCTGTATTGTAGGGAAGCCTCAGTAATTATAATTTATAATTTAAACACATATTCAACATCATTGTTTTAGTAGCACTCGCTACTGTCTTGATACTACATAATACATAGAAGGGATATAAATAATATGAACTCATTTGTAATCAATTTTTGGATAATTTCTATAATGTATAAAACTAATGCATTATTTATATTATTACAATTAATACTATACCTACTAAAAAATACTGGTTAGATTATAATTACTACAATACGATATATAATTAAATAGAATACATGTAGTTGTAGTAGAAATGGGGTAAGGAATAAGGAGCTCTCCTCGAGTATCTTACATAGGAGGTACCTAATAGTGCCCTAAATGTGCTAATGTTTCATTTTATGCCCTAAAATAGTAGTTTATTCTTGAGATTGCAAAAAAAGCATTTGAGCCTTCCTTTTAGCAATTTGCTAAACCTTTTTTTCCATATAATTTAATTGCCATTTGAAATTTTATTTTATAATTGTACAATCATTCATCTTGGCTTTACTCTCTCATTGTAATGAACATTTTTGTGATATATTCTATTATGATTTGAATCCAGTCCGCGGCCCTCCTTTTCTTTTATTTTGGATAGTACCTTTATATATCACTTTTCCCCTAATTTTTTCTGTCATTCCATTCGAAAGTTTATCAAAAATCCCCTCGCAAACGCAATCCCTATATCCCTAGAATAATTGGCTAGGCCTCCTAGTATTCCTTCCCCATTTTAAATGCGATATGATAATATATTGTATAATTAATTATATTACAGTTTCAAGCTAAAATGTAATTTGACTTTCAGTTGTATGAAAACGTATGCTATTGAATGAAACTCTCCAAAAGAAAGAGAAGAGTGCATACTGATAAATTTTAAAATATTAAGCTTCGGCATGGATGTATAAAAATTCTATCAGTATATGAATTAAGTACGATACTAACATTATAATTTATAAGATACAATAAATTACTATATATGAAACAAATCTATCCTTTATGAATTGCAAATTGTCTTTCCTCATATTATAATTTTCAAAGGTGTAGAAAATCTATTTCATTAATCATTATATTACCTAATATTTAGAATTTGTGAAAAGTTTTGACTGAAAAATTTTGGTCTACTTATGAATACGATGCATAAAGTGCTATCAGTAATTAACGACAGATTAGTAAATTTTAACCAGGATCGGATTATACTACTTTGATGAGAGTTTGTTCGAGTACCAAGTACTACAGATATTGTAGAAAACAAAAATTTTAAAGTGGTTTATCTCCCCATTCCTAACCCAAAGAGATGCATGCTGTACCTACTGAACTTGGGGACAATACAATGTTGATATCAGTACCTATATTACTATTAGTAGTATTAGTAGGTACTAGTATTGTACAAGTATACACATATCTTGCAGTGTAATATAGAGATATTCTTTTATTCTCGAGAGTCATGAAGGTCAGTTCAAGTGGTGTGTAAAAGTAGACAAATTCAAGCCCCAATTCCTACACAAGTATTCAGTTTTCAGGAGAGTTTAGACCAGAATTAAAATACTTTGAAATAAAGTTAAATTCAGGCGTCAAAATGATTGGAGTAAAGAGAAACCGAAACAGGGAGTCCCCTTACGTTCCAAATAAACCTCTTTCAAGGGTATGTGTCAGTATAATATCGTATTTTAATAAACTAAATATTGATTAAGAATAGATAAAATATTTGCTTTGTAATTAGGTTGAATTGCATGTTCATTTAGATGGATCCATCCGAGCAGAGACAATTTGGGAGCTATCCAAGTATTGTACTACTTATATTGTATATAATACATGTAATACTACTGATATACATATACAATGGTATATCCGCTTAGGTTTCTGCTTAATTAATATGAAGAATAATATAAAATTTAAATTAACTTGAAAGGAAAAAAGGGTTAAACTTACCGGGGAAGGGGAGTTTC
>JAAZTK010000462.1:0-20748 GCA_036507255.1 Megalothorax incertus
TTTGACCTTGGTTCCAGGGCTCCTGAAGTATAAACTTCATGGTCTTCTTTTCCCCAAAATGGGAATGTTTAATTGATTATTTACCCTAATTAGTGCAATATATTGCAATGATTAATTAACCTACCTGTAGCTAAACTTTTGAAATTTCAGAAAAAAAATTATTTTTGCCAAATGTCCGTTATTTTTTGCAAAATTTAAATTAAAGCGCGCGATCGCGCATCCTTTAAATTCACTTTCGCAGAGTTACAATATATTAAAATGTAAACCTCCTTATTCAAATTAGTCCTTGGTTATGACCTGCCTATGGTGGAAGAGGGTCAACCAGATCCTGAATTTGAAACCATCCTGGATGCTGTTGACCCTAGTCGAGATGGACATATAACCCTTCAAGAGTATATGGCATTTATGATCTCAAAAGAGACAGAAAATGTCCAATCATCTGAAGAGATTGAGAATGCTTTCCGTGCGATTACCTCTGGAGAGAAGCCCTATGTCACCGAAGAGGAACTATACGCTGTAAGTTTAATCTCAAGTCCACCTATCATTATGTATTATATCGTAGTTCCTATCCTATATATAGATTTACGGTTAAATATACTTAAAAACCCTTTTTTTCATTACAGAACCTCACAAAGGAAATGGCAGATTACTGCATATCGCGGATGACCCCTTTCATAGACCCAAAGACTGGTCATTCTGTTCCTGGGGCATTGGATTATGCAGAATTTCGGCTATTTGCATAGACTTTCCAGTTTACCTACTATTATTTAATTATTACTACGAACTTAGCTCATATAAAATATAAATATAAATAAATAAATATGTATAATATTAATGATATAAAGTAGAAAAATATGAATTTAAACGCTTATTTGAATGGATTATATGAAAATATAAGCTTACAAAATTGAATATAGATTTAAATGAAGGCCAATTCTTTTTATATAAATGATGCCTTATATATGAATTTCTGATTCCTGGTACAGTTAATTCAAAAATAAAAAAATTTAAGTTCAAATACACAATTAAACAGAATTAAATATCATAAATTGCCATTTATTTCAATATAAACTTGAGCTAACTTAGGTTAAAGAAGTAATAGAATATAAGTAGTAATAAATACACAGGATCTACCCATTTGAATCCACATTATATCTAACAAGTTATTGCACTCATTGTTGTTTTAAAAGCAAATTAAAATCAATTTTAGCCTTTGCCCTTTCCATATCATAAGAATCCAATTGGTCCAAGGAGTAGAGGATGGGTTCAAGGGCTTCCACCCCTTTGCAAGTTGAAAATAATTCCTCACATTTCCCCCCATCCCGACCCTTTTTGGCTGCCTCCGAAATATGCTCCCGAGTCGCCTTTGATTTCTCAATTTCCCCAATCAATTGTGCCACCCCCAGACTTTTTAAAATAAGTCATTTTAATTAGACAATCACATAAATTAATTAATTAATTAATCAACCTCAGAATGTAACCCACTGGTCTTCCAAATTCCCCAAGTTCCTTTACGAGAAGTCTGTTTGCGAGGCAAATCTCTCGGTGTGTGCAATTTATCGGGATATTTCCGGCGCGGACATGGCTTACAATGTTCTAAGGGCATCAAAGATTTATTCAAGAGACTTCATTCAATTATAAATAGCTTACCAAGTGTGGAATGACTTTCTTAACGAGACGATCGGCCCTAGCTTTGGGGGTATTGTTCACAGTGAGCTCAAATATGGGTTGAGGGAAGATGTCATTTGCGAGTGGGTTAATTGATACATCACGCTTCCGACGCCTTCCAGTTGGCCCTGATTAATTGTATAAATAGCATTAGGGTCTGAAATATGATTTTAGAATAATTTTTCAAACCGGTTGGGCCAGGAGGTCCAGGCGCTGTTGGGCCAGGGGGACCTGGTGGACCAGGCGTAGGCTGGATTGTGGAAGCATAGAACCAAAGTAGAAGATTCTGTGGATTGTAACAGTTTCTTTTAATATAACCGCATATATATGACCAGTGTCTGATTTTTTTATCAAAAAGATCGTAAATATTTACGGCTAATAGTGCAATCAGTCCAATCCCACTTCCTCCGTGACCACCGTGGTAATATTGGGGCTGGGAATGAGACCTGCACAAATTAAACACTTTTTCTATCATTTGTGGTAAATACAGACTCGTAGCTTAAATAATTTAAACAACAATCTTCTCATTATAATGATTATTTTGTGTAATCACCCGTGAGAGTGCATGTCATGGTAGGATGAGCCTAGGTCAGGGATTTGCCAATGATTTAATAAATAGTGCATTGGAATTTTTTAAAAATAGAGCAACTCACCAGCATACATGAGATCCCTTTTCGCAGGGGTATAATATACTGGCTCACCTCTCGCTACCGTTGACCTCTTGATGGCATCCCCGTATGGATCTTTTAAAAGAAATATATAAAACTCTTGAAAATTAATTAAATTTCACATACCAGAATAAATATAGTGGTTATCTGGATTCATTGGAATGTAATTGTAGGATGGAGGAGCATACTCGAACGACTCTCTCCCTCGAGGGTCGTCACGATGGTCCATGAGGGACTTTGCTGCTTTATTCCTTCGGCGATGACTCGCTAAAGCTGCTTGGTTTATAAGGGCAGCCTCATAAGCCCTTTGATTGGCCAATGTGTCACGTTCAGTCCGAAAATCTGAGGATTCTAGATAATCCCTTGAAGAGTGACCATGTCCATTTCCTGTCCAATTGGACGCTGATGGCTGCTCATATCGATGGTCCTCGACCTCTTCAGAATAAGGAGCCCTTGATGGACTCCAATATTTAACAGATTTTGAGGAAGGGGCTGGAGAAGCTTCGGATTTAGTCGAAGTGATGGACGCCGCTGCGGAACTGACACCTCGACCCTGGAAGAAGACGGCAAGGACTCCAGAGATGACAAGGAGTCTTCCCAGGGTCCTAAGTCCAACTTTCATTGCTAAAGAGGACTTGTGATTATTTAAATTTAAGGGATAAAAGCTCGTGTGAGGAATTTTGAGGGAACTGAGACAAGTTCAGAGAAGACCTCGTCTTTTTGTTTATAAAAGTAGAGGAAATGGAGCATTTTGAGGTCTGAGGAAGAAGAGGACAAGGAGGATGCAATGCAATAGTATTACAAGGATGGTATGAAGATAGCGGATTTGGTTTATCGGACCATTGAATCCCTCCCGAATTATTATCAATAAAACATATTAGCCAAGTGATCTGAATTAAGGAGAGGAAAAAGGGGACGCGTCGGAGGATTTGTAATATTTGTACTACAATAAAATTATATAAAAGTGTCTACAGACGGTCTCTTTCAAGTTCTAAATCTAATTTGCTACAAAAACTAAATTTCTAGATGTTTTTTTCCCCAGCTAATATGTCTCACTCCATTTCATTTTGCACCACAAACCGAATGCCATAAAATTTATTATAATTACGTCTAATTATTTTAGCTAGTGTTAAATTACATGTTTATTCTGAGCTGATCTTGAATCAACCATCGGCTAATTATAGGTGTAATTACGCGGTCAGAAATGGGGTACTCGATCCGTTCACATTTTAATATTCAAGATTTAAATAAGTAGGTAATATTTTGGGCACATGTCATATTAATGTAGTACAATAGATCATGACAAAAATGCCCTATTTAGTGATCTATTACGAATTAATTTTATGCTAAGGTCAAGTTGACAGTCGTCGAAGGAAAGGAATCCGAATAAGGATCCTATTTTAAAGTAACTTTAGAAGAAAAAGCGTCGGTTCCTATCCAAAAGCTCCCGAAGATTTGTTGATCAACCTTTCCAAGAAATATTATTCAATTCTTGCCCAATTATCAAAATTAGGGATCCAGATTATCAAAAGCTACCTAGTCTAATAAAAGGAGACTTGGAGGATATGATCATTGCAAGTCACCAGAGAAAAGTTCATCAATCATCAAGAGCAGTTCATTTCTAATGTTCTCAAGTGCCCTCAGTTTGGATTTCGAGCGGAGATGTCGAGGATGACATTGAATCATTCCAGGATTCCAGGATTCGCCAATCTTATCTCCGGAATGACGCCTCACCAATGAGCATCAAAAGAGTAACAAGCCTTCGTTTGGGGCTCTGAGGAGGAGGTCGAGGGGTAGAATCCTCCGGGAAATCCAGACGCCGACAATCACTTTGATTGTATTCCACGATATATAGTTATGATAAATAATTTATCTAACTCCATATAGAGGTGCACTTCTCGAATCGAGTTGTAATATTTACTTGAAAAGGTTTAATTTTTGCTTTTTGCATGCATGTTTTTAATAGTATATATTGTATTTACCTATTAACTAAATAACTAAAAAATTCCTCCACTTTTATTGAAACCAATTCAAAACACATTTTTTTTATTTTTCGGTGCAATTTCAATTGTACCTAGATAGAAATATCAATAGAGTATTTTTAGTTATTCCTTGAATTTTTTTCATATTTTTTAAATTTAAAACTTGAAATTTTTTGCCAAAATAATATATTGATGTAGGGTACTCAAGATCAGTTTTTCAACTCTACTAAAAATTTAATCTAAATTTTTCTGCTAAAAATGTAATTTTTCCAAACATTCTTGAATGTTTTATTGCTTTGAAATAATATTTAATAAATAGCATTTAGGTATAGTATTATCCGTATAAAAAAATTATAGATAAATATTGTATTAGATGAATTAATTTCCATTAGCATGTTCAAGGATGTAAGATGCGAAAAAGTTTTGATTTAGCCCTTTATTTGTAATTTCGGGTACTTTGCATTCGGTGAGGTTTGAGCAGCCGAGGACGCAATGTGAACCCGCTTTCTCAATCAGAGTGTCCACCTGGGAGTCTGACAACTTTGGATTATCTTTGAGGAGTTTCCCAATCCCCAAACTGTAATTTAAAAAAATTGAATTTAGGAATTTATTAAATTATTATGATTAAAAATTAATCTCACTTCAATATGAATGCAATAGGAGCCCCAGACTCTTTCCCAAGCTCATCCTGGAGAATCTTTCGGACTTGGCATATAGGGCTTAGGGAGCAATTGAGCGGAAGATTCCCTCTCGCCGTTTGAATTATTGTGTGCTATTTTTCAGGGAATATTAATTTGGATAAAATAGATGGGTAGTATAATTGGTGGGTCAAACTGCTTACAAAATGCGGCAAAAGCTTTCTGGAGAGGGTGAGTGCTTTATTGTGAATGGGATTCTTTCTCCTTCTGTGCACCACCTCTCCCCAAATGTCCTCGGACCCAAAATTGATGTGATTAAAATTATTTTCAAATGGATTCACATCATCCGTTATGTCCCTCTTTCGACGGCGTCCCGTAGGAGCTGGAGCTGGAGGACCTGTTTTAAGATTGGAGCCATTAAATCAATTTCCTCAAGCTCAAATTTCCTCACCTGGTGGGCCAGGAGGACCGGTTGGAGCAGGTCCAGGTGGGCCTGTTTAAATTTAAATTATCAGTTGATTGGATCATAAAATCAAAATCATATAATTTATAAATACCTGGAGGTCCAGGAGTCCCAGCTTGTCTTGTGACATAAAAGATGTAGAATGCAGTGGCAAGGAGTGAGAATAATGCAAAATACTCCAAATCCCCTCCGAATCCGCCTATTCCGCTTGTTCCAAAGCCAAGTTGTCTGCTTGGATTGGTACAATTTTAATTAAACTCATAAATTTAAACTTTAAAGTTACCTCTCTTCACCAGCGTTAAACCCTCCCTTTGAAATTGAACCTAATTTCATCAATTTTAAAGATTTAATTGTGGATTTCTTTAAATAATAGCTCACCGATGAGAGATTTGACGAGGGAGTTGATTGAGGGTGGCTCAGGTGCATTAATCCTAATGATTTCCTTGTCCAACCCATTCTTTACATGCTTCAGATGCACTTCTGGACTCTTTTCCTCTTTTGTCAATTGTTTGGTCTCTTCCCTATTCAAATGGATCGTAATTATAAACCTTTGAATGAATTTAAACTTACCCTTTATCCTCGGTTTGAGGGATCCCTTTCCTTTTCGTGGGTTTGATTAGATAAGTCCATACTGGGGCTTTTTGAGCCTCGTGCTGTGGTTGGTAATCAGAAAGAGACTTGCCATTTCCGCTGACAATCCTTAGACCGTGGTCCTCTCGTCGGTGATGGCTACTTCCCCTAATGAAAGATGTTGATGAGGATAGAATGACCAGGGAGGAGAGGCCAATTAGAAGCAGATTGAACCTTGCAAACCCGGAACCTCTCATTCTGTCTGGCGTCTTCTTCTCCCAGACTTTGAACCCAAAATAATACTATCTCAATTTCACACAATTCTTTCCATTTATATCCATTTTTTGCGGCAAATAATTCCATTTTGGGTTCCTCTTCAGTTCTTCAGTTTAACCATCCTTGCTACGCCGTTGGACTGGAAAAAAGCCTGTGGTGAGGTGTTTTTGTTTTGCCGGAGATGATCGATCGATGACATGATTCTGATGCGTCTCCGAGCTTGTCCTCTCCTCCTTCACATGCATGCATAATTTAATTGCATATTGAAGATGAATTATCGATAATCAGAGGTGTTAAAAGATTTTATCTATTTTTATTCATGTACCATTTCACATTAATTTATTGGTGACGACGCATAATAATAGAGCTTTCTTGAGTGTATTTAACCATATTGAGATTAATTTTTTTACTGGTTTTAACTCGTGTTATACCTACTTTTATGAGACGCAATTTTAATAATCTAATTCTACCCTGAAAAGAATTAGGAAATGCACAAGATCATTTTTAAATTGGAATTTCCAATCAATAAAAAAATGATGAATCGAATCCTCTAAAAATAGCTTTAAATTCACAATATTAATCTCTAGCACAATGGTGAGTCAAAATGACCACAGTGCATGCGAGTTAATGTCCCCCAAATGGGAAATAAAATAAGCTGTCAATACTTTTGAATAAATGATGTATTGTATCCGGATTCCTTATTGACCAGCAGTCTCAGTTGATTGAGAATTGTCATATTATTCCAATTGTCCCGTTATCTCAATCTAATTGGTCCTACAATATATTATTACAGAGTTCATTCAAGTGGGAAATTGTACTCGAGAGTATTTCGAGCCTGCATTATTTGATTGCACACTCTTCAATTTATGTCCTCCCGTCATCCTCCGATGCTCCCCTCCCAAATCCAAATATTATCCGCCGTATCCTTTATTGCAAAAACGTGGACTGAGCTATATCCGCTTCCATATAAAAAAATATATCGAGATGCAGGAATTAAAATATGTTATTTTTAAATTATATCCATGTCTTGTGAATGAAATATGTTTAATTAAAGCTAGGCAGGGGTGGATTAAATGCACTCTTTGGAGGTGCGTGAATTTTTAATGAATGGCGCATCTGTCATCCTTAAGATACCCCTAATTAGTCATTATCTCATTGTGTGTATGCAAAATGCAGTTGCAGACTCACGCAAATCCTAACTCTGGCCCCTTTTAATTACTTAGCCAGGCTTTTGCTTACTTTTGTCTAGGTATACCTACATACCTCCACTCATTAAGGCTATCTGGCTAATTTAATGACTTTGCATTTAGGTTATAAATACAATATAATACATAGTACATAAGCTTTGATGTAGCACGAGGAGCACCTAAAGCGCTTTGCCCAAAGTTAAACTCTCAAGAACTGCAACTCCTCCGACTCCCCCAATGCAATGTCAATGTCAGACACGGTTCTAATGCCCTTCTTAATCCTCATACCTAAATTTAATTTGTAGGAATATGTGTCTCTTAAGCGGAAGATGGAATATGAATGAATGAACATGGAGTATCAACATAGAACAAGTCGATAAAGCGTCTCTTTGCGAATATTCTAGTACTACATGATGTTATATAACTCAAAATAGAAAAGTGGAGAGCCAGTGAAGCATACCTGGGTATATCCTATAGGTTCACAGTTAGGCCCATTCTTCCCTGCTGCAGCTTTGAGAGCAATGTATTTTGTCTTCTTTTGAAAAAGCATCTCTAATGCGATTTCCCGGCTCCGTTAGAATGGAATTGGGATTCGCGTGTAAAAAACAGACCCCAATGTTTGTTCCTTTTGCAAATCTTATACGAGTATTTGGAGGTTTTGAAGAGAAATCCTATTCTTATACTCCTTGATATCTTGAGATTACTCTCGGAGGAGTACATGTCGCCTTCCCCTTTGAATCAATGTTTTTAAGCGCAACTTTTACACAAGCTTTTTCAATTGAGGTGAAGCGTGGGATCCCCACTTGCGAGCCGAGCTCCGTTGAGTCAAGTCATTCCAAAAGATCGCTCAAAATATGTTGCTTTTGGGGCAACTCCTCCTCATCCTGACCTCCCTCATCCTCTGGACACGAGCTGAAATTTATACAGCACAAGTTGAGCTCGCAAATCTGGTCAGAGTAAAGGAGGCTGTACTCTCAAGCCTGAGGAAATATGCAGAGCTGGAGGCAGCAAGGATCCAAGAGTTCAAAACACATCTCACAGACTTCCTCGAAAGGCCGACTTCCGCCCTCGGCTCTTCCTCCTCAGGGTCAAGTGTTTCGGATATTGTGGAGAACCCACTGAATGCATTCCTTCTCGTCAAAAGTCTTTCAACTGATCTCGAATATATACTTAAAATTGCCGAAGACAAATCCAACTCGGAATGTAACGGAAATACTTTAATTCTTTAACCAAATACCCCAAATAAATCATATATTTCTCCTAGTGCTTAAAAGAGAGTTGGAGAATCTGGAGAAAAATCAAGAGTTTCCCAAATCTGAGGATTTAACAGGTAAATTATCACGATTAGTCCAACTATGTGCTTTAATTAAATTATCCATACCTAGGAGCTGTCCAAGCAATCATTCGCCTGCAAAACACGTACAAATTAGAGGCTGGAAAGATGTCTACCGGACTCTTGGGTCAATTTTGCTGCTCAGCTCCCCTCAAAGGTACATTTTATAAGCACTTTAAAATATAACTGGATCTATTTAAACTTTTTAATTCATCCTCAGTTGAAGATCTCTTCGAAATGGGCCGTCAGTCTTTCTTCCAGCGTGATTATGCCCATACAATTGAATGGATGAACGAAGCATTGTTACAATATGCGGAGAAGGAGCTTGAATTCCAGAATAATGGGTCATCAAACCCCTTCCAGGGCCTTTCCCCTTTTACTTCCAATCAAAATCAAACAGAATCCTCCTTGTTCTCTCGCACCCCGAGCAAAGTGTCGCGGAAAGACATTGAAGAGTACCTGAATTCTGCTTCACAAATCCAAAGTGTCTTCGACATGACTAAACAGTTCTTCTCAGACACGGAAATCAATTATGATTCTATTTTTGACTCACTCTCAAAGACTTTTAACCAAGAGACAGAAATGTTGGGAGAAGATGATGGGAAGGTGGTGGACAAGAGTAGGTACTCGTGGGTTAAAGCCAAATATGAAGCCCTTTGTAGGGGAGAGTCTTCAAAGATTAAGCTCCAGCTCGGGTGCTCTTACCAAGATAATGGAAGCCCTTACCTGAGGATTGGGCCTGTCCGAGCAGAAATGGTCAACTCTGACCCGGAAGTATACTTTTACCATAATGTACTCTTTGACTCGGAGATTGCGTACCTCAAGAAGATGGCTCAACCAAATGTAAATCCTAAATCTTATTTTTCTGGGCTAAGAATTTTAATTTTTTTTATCTAAATTAGCTTGCAACATCTTTGGGTAAATTTAGAATTTTATTTTATAATTTTTGATTTAATTATTTAATTAATAAAGTTCAAGATTATATTAATGGGGGATCCCAATTCTCTACGGTTCGAACGAGTAAAAACACGTGGTTGGATGATGGGGATAGTCCAATTGTGGAAAAGATTACAAAAAGGATTATGAGTATTACTGGACTCTCAATGGAGTCTGCGGAAGAGCTTCAAATTGGTAAATATTATTTAGAATTTTAGAAATTTTTAAATTAATTAAATTTGATAGCAAATTACGGATTGGGAGGACATTATGAACCTCATTATGATTTTTCCACGAGTGTAAGAAGCAGTTTGGAATTTCATTTATAATTTATCTGATCTTTTAATTCGGTTTCAATAGCCCACTGGAACCTTTGAGCATTTCGAACAGGAAGTGTACGGAAATCGAATAGCCACCTTCCTCTTCTACATGTCTGATGTCAAAGCTGGAGGTAAATTGAAAATTTATTTTAAAAATTAAATTAAAAATTAAATTAAATGCAGGAGCGACAGTTTTTCCAGCCATTGACCTCGCAGTTTGGCCTGAGAAGGGCGGAGCTTCGTTTTGGTACAATTTGCATGATGATGGAGAGCCAGATTACAGGACACGGCATGCAGGTTTGTTCCTGGAAATTATTTATTGATTGAGAGGTTTTAATTCCAAATATTTTGATTCTCAGCTTGCCCAGTTTTAATTGGATCAAAATGGGGTATGATGATTTGTTTATAGTTTACATAATATAAATAAGTGATTTTTAATTTTTAAAAAATAGTTTCAAATAAATGGCTTCATGAGCGAGGTCAAGAGTTTAGGAGGAGGTGCAAACCCAGATCCAAAAAATCCAAAATTTGATATTCGTACAGTACGAATCGTACTACATACTACAATAGTATCATAAATATAATTGAAATTCCCCATGTACTTTAACTTGATTGTACACAAAGAACTGATTTTAATCTGTGAATTCTTAGATAATTGTATACGTTTTATTTAAATTACACGCATAATAATATTTTTTAATCTGGATATTACAATATATTATTATTACGCAAATATCGAATATGAGTAAAATGAACCATTAATGAATGATTGAATAATATTTTTTATCAAATACCTATTCATCCGTCAATTAATAAAATTTTAAGATCAATTGAGGCTTTAAGTTTACTGACTCTTTTTTAAAGAGAAATATCCGTGGGGGGAATGTGCTGCTTCTCTTCGTTCAACTCGGGTATTATACTCTGCACACACTGTAATACTACCAATTTAAAACTGTACCACAAGGGAGCGTCCAATATTCCCCGAATCGGTGGAAATATTCAGAGATGGACCTGTGCAGAAGCGGGTGCAAGTCGGATATATATATGTATGGCTATACATTTTTTAAATCAGGATATTGTAATTATCAATTTCAAATGTCATTAAAATTCCAACCCAAAAATGCACATAATTATTCTAATTATTGTTAATTCCTATAAAGTTTGTTTTTCTCCGAATTCTGAATGATCTGACATCGGCATTAAAGAATGCCATCTGGATCCTCGTCAATCCTTAACCCCCGTAGTGTATTCCAACTCCGCCCATCATCTCGTGGTTCTTAATCTCGAATAATGATTGTCTTTGCTCGGAGGGAGGAGTCCTTCTCGGATTTCCTCAGGCTCATCGTAATTTGCGAAACCGCTCCCCGGAGAGACGGCCGGGATTGCTTGATTCTGGAGGCATTCCCGAATAATGATGGAGCCCCCAGATTTGCATTTACATTAAGGCCAGTCGGAGGAAGCTGAGCAAACAGCGTCAAAAGGCGTGACGAGATTAAGCAATTTATTGTGTGGCCAATGGCTCCAAATGTCCTTTGAGACACTGATTAAAATGCCCTTTGGTCCTCGTCATTTCAAAATGGCATTTTATTCAGAGGTTTAGAGGTCGGAAATTGCTTAAATTCATAATTGCATTGGACATGCTTACTTAATTTAGAGGCTAAATGGCTTTCCGAATTCCGAATGTTTTCACACCTCCGAGTGTACCTCGTAAGCTGCTGAGGACAATGTTGTGAAAAGCTGCATAAGCTACAAATGAAGAGATAAAAGGGTGAGGATTAATGGGAGGCGGAAGAGGAAGGTTTTAATTAGCAATTTGCATAAAACGCCCCTCTGAAAACCCATTAAGGGCTTATCTGACCCTGCATTAAAAAGTTTAAATGCTTTTAAATGAAACACTATTTGCAATACCTCTGTATTATATAGTAAAAGTATAAGCAGATGAGACATTGAAAGATTGCCCGAATTTAATGGCACAAATGGGTAAATGTTTGATAAACTACATGCATTCTCACTAGCAATTTCATGCCTTTTAAGTATTTGTATTTTTTATTCATTTTTCACGAGGTTTACTTCTTTTTCCTAAAACCCATTACACAATTGTAGATTAGGGTGTGACAACAAATATTACGGTATATCAATTATAATAGACCCCTTCATTGACGAGTATCCTGGCTGGATCTTGGGATAAACAATGCTTTATGTTTAAATTTATATATAATAATTAAATTAATTATTAATTAATGATATCATACATGGGTATTGGATAATCCATTAATAGCTCATTAAATCTACCTATTCTCTCAACGCAAATTCATCCAGGCAGCCATCCTGGAGTTTTATTCCGCTGTCATCCCCCATTGATTCCAACCCAAATACAAATTACAAAAGGACTCATCTTTCAATTAATCAAAGAAGAAAAGGCTACCTCTGAAGAGTGACATATTCCAGAATCCCTCATTGAAATCCTCAACCTGTTTCGAAACAATAAATCCAAAGCCGTCAACATAAACATTTAGGATCAGTTTTGAGAGTGTAAAATGTTTCATTTTAATATTGTAAATATTCCAAGAATCTTTTCAACTTGAAAGAGTTCATATTTCCTCAGTAAATGGTTGACTCAAAGTGAACTTGCAAATTTCATGAGATTTGTCGAGAACTCAGCTCAAATGTCAGGCTATGAATATGTAACAAGTTATACTCGTATATTACAAAATCTAAAAGACAATTTAACTTTTTAAATAATTAATAAGGGAGCTCGAGTGGAGATTTGTCGAAAGAATGTCCCAGTTAAATCTGTCAAAAAAATGCCATAAGAATAAAGTGCACTCGTCTAAAAATCCCATTTACCCAAAATGCCCATTTCAAAGCACTTTTTCCAACCTGATTCAAAAAGTCGAGATTGCCTACATACTTCAAATCCGGCCTTTAAATTTCTACGATAAATGCACTCCCCTGGGAGGGGTCAGCCCACTCCTGGTCCCCTGGATCCTGTCATCCTGATTCAATTACTCGAGAATACGACCCCTTCCATTTGCATTTTATTCGTTCAATGATTTTAGGCCGGAATATGGCCATCGGAAATAATGAATCTAGCGAGATTCACCCAGAATTGAAATCCGAATGACAAATGGCAGGTTAAACGGGCTCAAAAGCATAATTTATATGATTGACATTGACCATTTCCATTTAACAACGGCCTCTCTTTCGGGAGTCTTTCGGGATCATGTCAAAATTCATTTAGAAATGCAAAATAAGCACATTTGGGAATATTATAAAGGTCAATTTAATCAGCGTGAATTTCTAAAACTCTGGAGGGTACCTTTCTCTGGCGTTTCCGTTTAATCTTACAAATGTCCACCTGTTTTGTCCAATAATTCTGAATAGCCCTCCTACCCCTCGAAGGAGGAAATGGACTTTGCACATCATTGATGGACAAATAATGATAAGGCTTAAATGGGCAGTTCCGAACACTCGAGATTGGCCATTTGAGCTCCCAATTGAATTAATATCTCATTCCGATTAACTTCCCCTTGAACAATTTAATAGTCCAAGGGTGGATTTGATCCAAGATTTTAAGAATCTTAATGGTCAAAATCCTCAGCAGATCTTTGTTGTACGGGTGTTGGTCTGAATACAAATGGAGCACTTGAGCAAATATATAATTACGCAATATCACAAGGCAATCTTTCTGCAATCCTCAGCTCCTCCTTGAAAAACTACTTGAACCCCTCGTTTAAGGGATTGCTTATGTATTGCAAATATAAGCACTCTTGCTGAAATTAGCATTTTTATGGGGCTGACTCGGCGAGGAGAAACTGCAACCCCAAAACGGGGGGAAATCAGGAAATAAATAATATTTTGAATCAGATCTCGCAATTTCCGCTCCGGACTTTTAATGGCTTATAAAGCCCACTTATTTAATATTCTCTCCCTGTACATTTAAACGGGACTCTATCTCAAATCCTACATTTTAAATTCTCATCCAAGCATTCATTAATTTAAATAATAATAATATTATTAAAAATTCCCATTTAAAATAAGCTTGGGAATCTACTTAAGACTTTTAAATGGTTCTTAAAAATTCATCCTTTAATAGACCTACAAATTACGACATAACAAGACTTTTAAATAGGTACTCAAAGATATCAACAGTGCATTTAAATATGGTTATACTTCAATAGTATAGTACTGAGATGGAACAAGATTATATCTAATTTTACAAAATAAATATGCCAATTCTAACTCTAATATTAATCGGAATGGGGTCGAAGATTCCCAATAAATTCCGTATGAATGATTTGAGTTTGGATTGATTTAATAACTTTTCCAATTCAATTTAATTAATTGTGAACCTCTAGAGACTTTATAGAGGGTATCTTGAGCTAATAAGACCCCATTCCATTATCCCTATACATATATCCCTTGGCTTGACTGAAGGGAAAGGGCGGAGTGTATTTTTTACAAGTGATTTATTTATAAACTTTTTTCATCAGCCCTTCCTAGTATATATTCCCTTCTATATTAAATCATTCCAATTTTATCGTAGTACAGCCATAATACTCGACATTGGCTACGAATATATCTTAAAATCCCTTATTTTTGCTAGGAAATATTTCTAGTTTCTTCTTCTCAAAATTCCTTTATCTTTCGAGGTAATATTTTATTTGACAACCCCCTTCTTGATGACATTAGCACCTTTTCCAAATAATGATAGGTATATGCATAGCCTATTATCATGTAACGGTAATATCATCATTGGCTGAGTTGAATGAAAGGAGCACTTTGTATAATTTGTATAATCCTCAATGAATTAATGAATTGGAACTTGAAATCGATCAATCTTTCTCCACTTGCTTTTAGAATCCCTTCATTTACTAGGGGGGAAACCCCTGCAGTGGTCAGTTTGAACCCTCTCTGCTCCCCTTTGACCACAATCTCTGACCACAAATCAATGCCAAACTCTGATAATTTCTGTTCGAGCGAAAGGCCAGAACATTAGTCTTTTTGGGCACAGGATTCACGTAATTCTTTCAAAAATTCCCATCAAGATTAAAAAATTCCAAACCCGATTGACCAGGCCATGGTCAAAAACGGCTTCCTTCCAACTTGTTGATTAATTATAATTTTATAAATGAAAATATCAATCGTCTAATCTAATTAATATATTTATTTGTACAGAAATGTCCAAGAATCCTTTTTTTGGATTCAAGATAATGCGATAATATGAAATATGGAATATTCCAAAATTTATTGGGCAAATTAAAGTAGTTGGAAAATTCGATTAGTAACGTTTGAAAAAACGTTTGTCAAACGTTTACCAAACGTTTACATTAGGTTTACAAAACGTTTAAAAAACTTTACAATACGTTTACGAAACGTTTGTCAAATCTTTACAATACGTTTAGAAAACGTTTACCAAACGTGTACCACAATGTTTACCAAACATTTCAAACGTTTTTGAAACGTTTTAAAAATTTAAAACATCCCTCGACCTTACACACCTAATTAGCCTATTAAAACGAACTTAATTAGCATTAATTAGCGCTAGTTAATTAAAAACAATTAAAAATAAGCACAAATCTCATATCTAATTAGCTTAAATCTCAATTGGGACGTTTGAAATAAAGGCGCTTTTTATTAATTTACAAAACGTTTACAATATGTTTGCAAAACGTTTTACAATGGAATACGTGACAGATTCTTACACAATGCATGCTTAATGTCACGTAATAAAAAGGATTTTTTAATCATTTAAATATACTTATGTATTCATATATTTCCATCTTATGACAAGTGCAATAATGTACAAATCTCGTTTAACTCACATCAAAAGCCCCCCAATCTTATATTATAATTCAATACCACGGATGTAAGAAAAACTTTTTTTGGCCGTATAATGAATGTCTAACTGGATATAAGAGTCAAATATGGGGTAATCGACCACGAGGAACACGATGAGCACAAAATAAATTTAATTGAATGACCACATGATTTTTAAAAATTAAAAAATTGATTTTTTTCGGGTTTTACGTGTATTGATATATAGAGAGTCTAAAACCCGCGCGGCAACCATACTCACCTTTCAAAATCTTTTTGAGTCTCGGGTCTCCTAATTAATATTTCTTTTTCCCCTTATATAATATAATTCAATACTAATTATAATTAATGAGTAATTACTAATTAATAATTAGTATGCTTAAATTTGACCCCACCTTTAGGAAGTTTAAACATTTTAAAGAGAACTTGGGGTTTTGGTGGATGCAATGTTAGCCCTGGGAGGCAGAAAGCCCATCAAAATTGGGTCAAAAAATGTTTAACTATAATCATGGTCATGTCATAAATTAATTAATATCAAAAATCGAGCAGTGGCTCGAAGGGCTTACTAGTTATTTAATAATAGCACAAATAAAAGTAGAAGGCATATGAAAAACATATTGGCTGAAAAGTGTGTTAAATGAATGCAAATGTAAGCAAAAAACCCTGCATATGTATTTCAGGACGAGTTCCCTTTGAAAGATGAATCCCTCTTGAAAACTTTTCAAGTCGAGAGATGTTCCAAAGCCATTTGTCTCGTCTCCCCCATTGTTTTTATGTTAAATTGGAAAAGTTTATTTACAAACTAGTACTTTTTGGGGATAATTTGATACGGAAGAAAGCAAAAGGATTAAAATTTGGGTGGAATTGGGGTCAAGTAGGGCTCTTAAAAATAGATTAGTTCGGGAGAGAGACTCGTGGTTTGAAAGTGAAATCGATTTCGGGTCTAATCTGGGATAATTACTAATTCAAAGCGTTAATTTCATCATTTATCTCATTCTCTCGCCTATTGGGAAATCCCCTGCTTAGCATATATTTCAATCTAACTTTATTCCGGAAGTACCTACTCAAGTTCTGTTCTGCTACGGCTTCCCTCCAGACATGCAACCCTTTACCATTCAGAATGAAGATTGACACTCATTTATTATCCACCCAAAATAATGTCAATTCAAACCCCATTTTGCAATTGATCCAATTCCCCCCGAGAGATTTAGCTACCGGATGATTGAGAGAGACCATCAAATGAACCCTAACGCACCCGGGTTTGGGGATAAATCGGGGGGATTTGCGGGGAAAGACATTGAAGAACTCTGTTGACCTCTCAATCAATCTGCTTTTTGGAATACCAAGATTTTGGAACAAAATGGGACTTGAAACACACGCCAAAACGCACATTTTGACAAATTTTTACTCGAATTTGGATGAAAAAATGCTTAAAAATCCTCGGATTTTAATCCACCTTGAAAATGACCTTGAAATGGATTTTTGGCTGCATTTTTTAAAGGATTTCCTCAAGCTATAAAATTTATAAAAATATTTCGACAAAGGGATCGGTGAATTTTTCAAGGAATTTCTCTTTGACCGAAGAATATGTAGCGGATTCTTTTTCTCGGGATAGATGAAGATGGAAGAATTAGCGGAGGAGGTTGTTTGAGATGGTAAAAAGTGGTTTTTTCTCCCGGGTGGGGCACTTAAAATATTTCCCTCGTATTTCTCGTAGAGTTCCCTTTAGGAGCTCGAGTCTGACCAAAAACCCGGAGCTTAAGAGCTGTTTATTTAACTGCTATTTCTCCCAGAGTCTTGTAAAATAAACTTTCTTTTTTCCCCAGAAAAAGAGGGCTAGAGGAAAACATGAGTAAATGCCCCACTGTAAAATATATGTACGTACGGAGGAAGCCAATTTCATTTGCCGAGCCGAAATTCTACCCTTTTTATAGCGAGAATTGGGACTGGTGTCAGCTTGTGCTGTTCTTCAACATCCTCCTCAAGAGATGAGTTCAAAGTCCTCACTGAGGGACAAAAACATGAGAACAAAAGTGGGTGTAGTGAGGAGAAGAAGGGAGCGAGAACGAGTTCATTTCATTAAATTAGATCGACAAAAGGAACTTGAAGGATCGGGCTTTGTCTTTGGACTCTAAAATGGGATTTGAGAATTTTATAAGGAGCTGGAAATATGATGGATTCCATTTGTTTTTCTTCCCAGGGAATTCCCCCCGATTGAAGAATTCTCCGGAAGTCTCTACTCCTCCCGGGTCGATTAAACTGCCTCCGAGCTTTCACCAAATTCAGGTCTCGGCTTTCTCCAACCCCCAACATATTATTTCTCCCCTTGCATTCCTCCTTTATGTACTCCCCCATAAAGTACCGGTCTCGGGAGCAATAAAACTCATCTAAATTGTGAACATTTTATCCGCAAACTGAAACCCCGACGATTACCCCCCTTCTCACAATGGATTGTTTTGTCCTCCGCCCCACCTCCCTTCTTTTTTCCTTGAAACTACCCAACTCTAAAATGGTCCAAGAGGAGCTAGAGCTAATGGTAAAAGTACCCATTCCTCTTGTGTTTTATCTCCACATTTAACTGTGTGTTAAAGGCCCTTTCCTTTTAATGTCAGCCCAGATTATCCGATCCGCTAATTTCTTTCTCTCCGATGAGTTTTAAAGGAATTATAATATCTCACCCAGATCTCATTATGGGACTCCAAGATTACTTTCCTCAAGAGAAGAGGAGGATCTGGGTCAAGAATTTTTGTAGGCCTTTGATTGTGCAACTGGAAGAGGCTGATCTGAGGATGAGAATAGAAATTAAATCAATTCAAGGATGGGAATTTAATACTTTGAACTTTTAGGATTTTTTAGTCCGAATTTACGAGGATTTTTCCCAATAATCTGCCAATCTGGTGCGATGATTTCTTGCGTGATAGGGCATTTTGCAGATACTTATTCGGTAGTATTGAACCAGTTGAAGCACCCTTAATTTGATTTTTTTTGGAAAAAGTTTCAAGTAATTGAGACAAGTTTGAGTAGTTTACTCGGGGTATTATTGTAAATGATGTACTACAATCCCCCATAAGTGCCATGATATTCAAACGGGATAGAGTTCAATCAATCATCTTTTCAAAATTTTGTTTAGAAAAACTTTTTTTGTGCGAGTTTCACGAATTTGATAAATTCATGCTTATTTATATTTATTATTCAACCAAGTTCAAGTAGTACCTAGCTATCCGTACCCTTTAAGATATCGAAATATTTAAATTGGAATATTGAAGAATTTTTTAATTAATCCTTCTTAAAATTCTAATTTTTTTACGCCGGTATAAAATTGGGGTCATTGGGGATTTTGCTTAAATAATTAAATGAAATGCATTCGCGAAAGACCCCCTTTGAAATTTACAAAGACAGTTATTTCTCCCAAATTCCAATTATTCCCCTCTTAAATCCAATTCCCCCCGCCCCAAGAATCTAATTAGATTCTAATCAGGTCCTAAATTACAGATAATTCTCGAGGGATTTTTTGGAGCGGAAAAATCTTCACCTTACCATCTGGAATATCATTAATTCAAAATTGCAGTTGCAATTAATTTTCAAAAAGGCAATAATTAGAAGCCCCCGAGATCTAATTTTGATGGGGAGGCGGAAGTGATAATTAGATGAGGCAGGGTCGGCCAGTGTCAATTCAATTTGACGCTCGGGCGAACACTTCTAAATCAATTAGGCCATTTAACGATGCAATCCCCGGCCACTTCTTGCCTCCGACCCTCTTCAATAAAATGATAAATTACCCGAATGCATTTTATTGAGGGGTTCCTCGAACTTGAGCTTCCGAGGGACCGAGGGGAAGTGTCGAGGGTGTCAAAAAAATAATGCGTTGGCCCTTATGATGTACGCATTTGTCTTTACAAATGGATTTTTTCTGCATTTCAAGCTAAAAGTTTTTTCGGGGGCGAAAAATCCCATTAACTTTACCCTCCCCTTTTTTTCTTAAGGAGTTATGTCACCAAATGCAGCTGGATATACGAGGAATGGCATTGCCCTAATATTGGGCACACTCGGATAATACCCAACGGATATTACGAGTCATTTCTACATAAATTATAATCCTTGTCAGGGTCATCTTGCAGATAATTTGGCGATTAGATAAGGGGGGCTGATTGGGCTCAGCATTTAATTGGAGTTTACATAATCATCACTCCATTTGAAGCATACAATTGAATTTCTCATTTGAATTCCATTCCTCTTCAGTTCAAATTGCACAAATTCAAAAAAAACAATTCATCTTCAATTATTTTTATTAAAACATCCATGATTTCCTTCAATTGTTCAAGTGTTGAAATGTAAATCTACTCGGTTAAATTCTTATCCTTTCCAAGATGGTTGGAATGACAAGACATCGGAATAGGACACGGAGATTCTCGTATTAAATATTAATTGTTACTTAAATCAATTAATTTTTCAATTAATCAATCAATTAATACACTAATTAATCAATTAATTAGACGCGATGGAAAGTCCTTGTACCTGGAATTAGGCGTGGAAAAGGCTGCCACAATTGAAGAGATATCCCGAGCATATAAAAAACTCGCTCTAAAGCATCACCCCGATAAAAACCCGAGTCCAGAATCCATTGAAAAGGTATTATTTGGATAAAAAAGGGTCCTTTGAAATAAAAAAAAGCCTTTTTTCCCCTCCGACCAGTTCCAAGAAATAAATAAAGCTCATAAAATCCTCATTGATTCCACGAAACGCCAAATCTATGATAAATACGGGTCACTCGGTCTCCACATTGCAGAGAGCCAACAAATCACGGATATTAACGATGTCAAACTACATTTTTGGCTGACCTCTCTCTGGTTTAGAATCCTCATGGGCACATGCTTTGTCCTCACCCTGTGT
>JAAZTK010000463.1:0-20739 GCA_036507255.1 Megalothorax incertus
TTTTTAGCAGAAAGAAAATCCGCCCTCAAGCTTGTTTAAAATTAAAAATTTCAAACCATTTAGTCTAACAATGAACAAATGAACAGGATTTAGTTTGTATACTATGTGGCCACCCTGTATATAAAAGTACTTATAATTTATAGGTTATCGAATTACCTATATCGAATTGCAATTAATCATTAGACGCTATCATATTTTATTGTATTGCCCCAATCTGGTTAATAATTTAATTATTAATTACTTTCTTAATTAGTTGGGAAATACATGAGATTGAGAATATATGGATCGTGTTCCACATAAATGCATTGATCCGCTTTTTGAATGGTTCATTTTTTTCTAGATCCAATTGATGGGATTATTTCCAATTGGGGTGACCTTTGAAATTGCAGAATGTGCCTCTAATTTGAGGAGAATTGGAAGGACTTGCCTTAATTAATGTTTAATTTTATAGTATCTCTATTTAATATTTATGTCGTGTGCCAATTTCAGAGCATTTCTGTAAGCTGTTTAAAAAGTTAGTTTTAGAATAGCTACAATAAATAGAAGCCTGCAAAGTTCAGATTCATTTATAGAGGAGTTTTTTATTAATACTTGATCATGTTGAAGATGCTTAAAAAATAGATAGAAAAATAATACGTAGAAAGTAAATTATTACAAATTGGACCGTAGGTAGAATGTAGATTCGATTCGTAGAAGAGTATTAAAGGTAGTATTATATAATTATATACGGCTAATGCTTAATAATAGAAACAGTTCGAGGACAGTGTTTTATCAAATGGGGAGTGGAAATCCAGCTATGCATTTTGTTCAGGGAGCTTAATAACAATTTTAATATTAGGAATAAAAGTCTGGTCATCATTAGTAGAGGCTACGAGTTGGTTCAATCGCTCCTTGAGGCTTGAGACCCCTGACATGAGCTCATTAGTGGTCACTCCTTCAACCCCATGTTGTGAATTTAGAGCGTGAGCTTCAGAAGCTTTTGCTAGCAACTCTTCCCCCAAAGAAATCACTTTATAATCTACATTCTTTTTGACAGAATAATCTCGTACACTTTGTGGTTCTTTTTTTGTTTTCTTGGGCAGTTCTTTGGGTTGTCCAAATGAGCTTGCTGGATAGAATACTCGTCGAAATGGGGGTGGTTGAATCCCTCCAACTGCTGTATTTTTCCTTATAGGTATTGGATTATGATCTTTGTAGCCTCGAGGTGCTTTTGAGGGACAGGCCTTGGTTGAATCAAGTTCTTTACAAATGTCTCCAGAGCCTGTTTGTAATGCAGATGGGTCATAGCAGAAATTGGTGAAGCCTACAGGTAGACCAGGATGGTTGTCAAAATATGAGTAAGGGTTGCTGTTGAGGTCAGTTCTCTTCGTGGACGACATTCCAAAAAAATTTCAAAATCTGAAAAATTGAAAAACAATAATTTTACAATTAACAAAAATTCAATTCAATTTCAACAAAGTACTAATAATTGTAATTTCCAATGCCGTGCTCTCTCAAAAAATGGTCAAATTACTTAACAAATACATGTAACTTACATAAAATCCGAAAAATCGAGTAGAATTTTGAAATTTTGTCGGTTTTTTTGCAAATCCTGAAAAAACAAAAAATAATATAAAATTTGATAGAATAAAGTAAAGGATTGACTTACAAGGGTCAAAAGTCTTGCCACCTCCACTTTAATGACCTCAACAGTGAATTTGTTGTCCAAATTATGACCAATTAACGACCAAAATTGTCAGAATTTTGAAATTTTGATTTAAAAATTTTAAATTTTCGAATCCCGCCAAATCCCTAGCCCCAAATCCTGTAATTTGACTGGGAATTCCAAATCATTTCATGTGAATTTGCCACAGACGGCTGGATTCGTCTGTCGTCAATTTTGGTCATTTTAAATCAATTAATTGTACATTTTTTACAATTTACGTCCACCCCTGGACCCCCTGAGACATGGAGGACTGTGAAAAGTTAATTCGGGAGTCATTCCCCTCGATAGATGAGTCAATTTACAATTATATTCAAAGTAGGTGGATTTTGAACTTTTTTTAATTTAATAAAATGTTAATTTTTAATTTAATTATAATTAATTAAACCCGCAGATGTTCTAACGGAAAGTCAGGATGAATTTGAGGAACCTGATGATATATTCCTTGCAATTGGGGATTTTTTTGCTGAAGTATGTCGAAATGACAAGGCTAAGAATACAGATTATATTCGGTAAGTTTGGATTAAAAATTTTGGATTGAATTGAAATAATTTGGAGGTGTTTTTTTAAATTTCAGGCAAGTTTGTGGAGAAATCTATGATAAATTAGGGCTGGGGAGTATGACTTCAAAGCCAAAAAGTAATGGGATCCGCCTATTGGATGCTCCTGTTAAAATGCAATCTCTTGTCGATGACCTCTCCAGTGATATGTCATCAATTTGGATGGACCAAGGTAAAGATGGGGGTCTAAAGACGGTGGATCAAAAGAAATTACAAAAAGCTGAGCAGCTGTTACAGAATAAACTGGAGCGGAGGCAGGGGAAAGTTAAAAATAATATTTCACAAGCTAAGCCTGATTGTGTCGCATCCGCTGCTCAAGTAAATTCTTCCATTATACTCGTATAATTGAATAGTATATTAATTATTGACATTTCAGGTCTTTTCTAAAAAGGAGACACGTATGGAGAACAAAGGACAAGCTGGGGGCCGAGATATTAAAGTTGAAAACTTTGATATTGCTTTCGGGGACAAGTAAATCAAATTTAAATCCATGAATCTCTTGAAAAATTCCATACATTTGTTTTAAATTGCTTATTTATGCTAATTTCAGGGTTCTAATTCAAGGTATTTGCATTAAAATACATCAATTTTATTAAATAGACCTGTATTCTACTATATTCATATCATTCAGGTGCCTCCATCACACTAGCATATGGAAGAAGATACGGTTTTGTAGGGAGAAATGGTCTGGGGAAGACTACAGTCCTTAAAATGATTTCAACGTACGTTTAAATACGATTTATTTGCCTTTTAAATTTTAAAAATGTGTGTTTTTCAAACAAAAAATTAATTTATCAATTTTTAGGGGTCAATTAAAGATACCTTTGGGTATTAGCATACTCCACGTTGAGCAAGAAGTGACTGGTGATGACACAATTGCTATTGATTCTGTCCTTGAAGCGGATGTAGTACGCTGTAAATTATTAGCAGAAGAAAAACGACTAACTACTCTCAATACACCTGAAGCTACATCACAATTGTCTGAAGTATATGCACAACTCTCTGCTATTGAGGCTGATAAAGCTCCAGCAATTGCTTCCGTAATTCTAGGTATGCAGATATTAAATATATTCATATAAATCTTCAAATCCGGCGTTTATTAAATGTTACATTCATAAATAAATGAATATCTTTGTAATAGCTGGTCTAGGATTCTCTCCAGAAGGGCACAAGTCAGCCACAAAGACATTCAGGTGAGATCGGATACTTTTTATAATAATAAAAATGAAAGCTCTTTTTACAAAATGTTTTTAATTTTATTCAGTGGTGGCTGGAGAATGAGATTAGCGCTGGCAAGAGCTCTATTTGCAAAGTAAGACCCATAAAATCCAATGTATAATCCTCTAAATTAATTCTTTTTCATTTTACATCATTTAAAAAAAATTATTCTAATGCTCGAGTACAATATACAATGTTTTAATTATCATTTTATTAAACTAGACCCGATCTGCTCCTGTTGGACGAACCTACGGTATTTTACAAATACATGTGGTTTCTAATCTAAATTATTCTAATTTCATTTCTATTTCTTTCCAAATTCAGAACATGTTGGACCTAAAGGCCATAATTTGGCTTGAAAATTATCTGAGCACGTGGCAGTCTACAATTCTTGTAGTTTGTACGTATTTATAAATTATAATATAAAATTGAAGAATTACAGCATTTTTGATGAGTTTTTAATTTTTTTTTAAACCTTTTTCCCCCCAGCTCACGATCGACACTTTTTGGATGAAGTTACAACAGGTAATGCTCCTTGCTTCTAATCATTATTAATACTATCAATATTCCTATTTTAAACGTATATTCTTTACCAGATATCCTCCATCTACATTTACAAACCATTGACCAGTATAAGGGGAATTATGACAATTTCTTAAAAACACGAGGAGAACGTCTCAAGAATCAGCTAAGGGAATATGAGGCTCAAGAACAATTGAGGGCTCATACTCAAGTATTTATAGATCGATTCCGATATAATGCAAATCGTGCAGCACTCGTTCAAAGTAAAATCAAAATGTTGGAGCGTCTACCACCTCTTAAGGCACCTGAAAAAGACTTGGAAGTCAATTTAATATTCCCAGAAGTGGAGCCCCTAAATCCACCTGTTCTACAAGCGGATGAAATTGTATTTGGATATGTTCCAGGGCGTGTTATCCTTAATAAAGTGAACCTGAGCGCTAATCAAGACTCGAGGATATGTGTTGTTGGAGGTAAGTATTAAGTTTATTAATTATTATTAATAAAAACAATTATTTTGATGTATTTAGAAAATGGTACGGGTAAAACAACGCTCCTTAAACTGATTCTGGGTGAACTGGAGACGAATTCTGGATATATACACAGGCATCGTGGTATCCGGTTAGGTTATTTTAGCCAGCATCACGGTATGCCCTTTCTAAATTTTGTTTTAAAGCCATTACTAATTCTATTTAAATTCTTTTCCATTAGTTGACCAATTGACAATGGGTATAACACCCGTAGAACTCCTCCAATCAAAATTCCCTGGTGTACCAATTGAAGAGTATCGCCGTCAACTTGGTAGATTTGGGGTTACAGGTGAACCTAGCCCTTCAATCTATATCTTCACTCTCTGGAGGTCAAAAATCCCGTGTAGCATTCACTGTCATGTGCTATCCAAACCCAAATTTCCTTATATTGGACGAACCTACAAATCATTTGGATGTAGAAACAATAGAAGCTCTTGGGAAAGCAATCACAAAATTCCGTGGTGGTGTAATTTTGGTTAGCCATGATGAAAGGCTTATTACAAGTGTTTGTAAAGAATTATGGATTTGTGGGAATACTCAAGTGAAGAGGGTTGAGGGTGGCTTTGAAGAATATAGGAAAGCTGTTGAAAAGGAGCTTGACCTCGTATTTTATAAATAACCCTACATAAAGCCCTAGCTAAATTGTAATTGTACGGTTATCGAAGAAAAAACTAAAAGGGATTGTAAATAGTCTAATAATTTAATTTATTATGCTCTAATTAGAATATATATTTATATTTTTCAAAATGCCCAATTTAATGGGACCGGTCGAAACCGTTGTAAATGGCGTTAAAAAATATTAATAATTATTGCCCGAATTTAATTAAAAAGTGCTTTAAAATTTAAATCATTTAAATATGCGTAATTGGGGTGACTTTGTAAATGTATAAATTAAAGCTGGAAATAAAAGGATATAATAATTGGACTAAAGTTTAATTTTTGAGAAATTGGACAAAAAGTAAGCAGTTTCTTGCAATCCCCCATAAGGAATTACGTGGTGCTATAAAATATTAAATCGGCGGCTACTCGGAAGATCCTCCTGCACCCAATCTTTAAAAAAAAAATTAAATATTGTGCTAATCTTAGCTAATTAAGTTTAATTCAGTCTGTCCTGTCCTCACTCTCATTGCTGGAATTAAGCGGAGCCATCGTTGTTGAAGAATATTTAATATATAAAGCATATATCCAAAAAGATATCGATTGCAGTTAATTTTGCGAATATTTTGGTGGTGTCCATAAATTAAGATTTTAAAATTGAATCCTTTAATTGAGCAATTAATTTTGGATAAATCCAAATCCAATTAACTACAATGGCAGCGACGCTTTTAAGGAAGGGATTGGACTCCCTCAAGTCGAAGGAATTCAGGGATTACCTTATGAGGTCCTCTAATTAATCAATTTATTAAATTATATATTTTAAATGTTTATTTTTATTCGTTTAGTACACATTTCTGGGGACCTGTCGCTAATTGGGGTACTTTTAATTAATAAATATTATTTAATTTGTGAATGTAATTTACATTTACAATTTATTAATTTGCAGGTATCCCGATTGCAGGTAAATTAACCTCTATTTTGTATTTATAAAGCCAATTAAATCATTGCACTAAGTACCTAATGTAGGATGGATTTAAGGATTGTCTAAAATTTATTTACATAATTTCTATTTAAAAATTGCAGCAATTGCAGACACCAAGAAGCATCCAAAGTTCATTAGTGGAAAAATGACGCTTGGTAAAATTTAAATTATTGACCAAATTAAATTCTAATCGCTTAACATTAACTGTCATTTATCAATTCCTTTAATCATGTCTTTTAATTACTTTGTAAATATAGCTCTTTGTCTTTATTCGCTGATTTTTATGCGATTCGCTTGGAAAGTCCAGCCCCGTAATCTCCTCCTCCTCGGCTGCCATATAACTAATGAATGTGCTCAGTAAGTGCTTTCAATCAAGGATTTTTTAAACCTTTCGAAGATCTAAAAGACTAAAATGTTAATCTTTTTTCTTTCAAGGTTAACACAAGGAGTCAGGTTCATCAATTATGAGTACATGGGTGGGAAGGAGCTTGACGTGGAATCTCAAACCCCCTCCGAGGCTGTTAAAGCTTAAAAAAAATATGGATTTGAAAGTCAATTTTATAGATTTTTTTGAGTAAATCGTACCTTAACTTTTTAGAAGTTTCAGAGCTATATTATTCTAATAATTAAACTATATATCTGTATATATATGTATGCATTTAAACATGACTAAGCAGTAGGGCCAAAAATAAAAACAATTTGTTCAAAACTCAAAAGGTTCAATTCTGACGATCAATTTTGACTTGTATAATTTAATTGTCATATCATAGAGTGGCCTATTACTAGCATAAAATATTAATTAGACAGTCAGATGGATTCAATCAATGCCAACTAGGATGACAAAGTACCTACAGTGTTTTTATTCATTTTATCTCACTTAAAAACACATTGATTTGAAACTAGATATATAATGACAATTAATCGTGAGAGCTCATTTATAGTAGCTGCTAATTAGGTATATAGAGTTTTGTGTGTATCATATCCGGGGAGGAAGTTGAAGAGTTTTATTTGCAACAGCCAGAGAACCTCTGCTCCACATCCTTCCAATTTGCAATGTTGAAAATGTTTTTGACGTAATCTGCACGCACATTTTTGTATCTACATATTACACAAAAGGTTTAAATCCAATTCTGGTCAAGTTGATTATATTAGTCAAGTCACACTTACTGTAGGTAATAAGCATGCTCCCAAACATCAATGCCAAAGAGAGGTACAAGCCCTGTGGTCGCCTCCAGCGGGTCTTGATTAGCGCAAGTGGTTATTTCAAGCCTTTTTGTGGCCTTATTACATCCAAGCCACCCCCAACCTAAGTAAATTTTATAAAATTCATGATTAGAATGCAAGTATTTTTGGGTTTATGGGTTTTTTCTAGGCTACGTACCACTTCCTTGAATCCCAACTGCCGCAGCACTCATCTGAGTCTTGAAATTATCAAAAGAGCCAAAATCCCGTTTAATCGCATCCATGAGTGGACCTACAATTGGGGGAATATTTGCAATATTTAATTGTCATCTTCTTGGGTGTAATATAATGCATATAAATGGGTTTAATTCAAACCTGAGGGCTCACCACCTCCCTTTGGGGAAAGATTTTGCCAAAAGATTGAATGATTGAGATGTCCACCACCGTTGAATTTAAGTGCTCCACCCAGACCAATTATAGCAGAAATGTCACCCTTATTCTTGGCTTCCTCCAGCTTCCCTTGAGCCACATTCAGGTTCTAAAGATAAAATTGAAATTGAATTCAAGACTTAAAAAAGAATTTTTCATGTTTTTTTTTACCGTAACATAAGTCGCATGATGTTTTGAGTGATGAATTTGCATAATTTCAGCGGAAATTGTCGGCTCGAGAGCATTGTAGTCGTAGGGGAGGTCAGGGAGTTTGACCTGACTTTGGAACCGCTGCTGAGTGTTGACGAAAGGGCTGACCCTGTGAAAAAAAAAATGTTTTTTTTAATAAAAAATGTAAACTTTGAGGGAGAACTGTCAAAAATTCCAGAAATTAAGTATAATTAACGTGAAATTCGTGGTAAATTTGGTGAGGGGCATGAGGGACAAGTGTTGACCCACCTCAGGAGACGGTGACAGCTTCGAATCATGGTGTTTTTGCAAAATTATTCGCGAAAAATCCGAGATTTTTTGAAGAATTGAAAAAATTTCAAAATTGAACAAGTTTGAAGTTTGATCCAAATGGAATTATTCCAAAGTGCAGGATTTAGAGAATTTTTGCAAAAATTTGAGACAATTTTGGAATTTTTCGAGATTTTGGAAATTACAATCTACAGGAATATGCACAAAATTACAGGGTCATCCTCCAGGTCAGCCTCCAGGTCCCCAATATATGGTTCCTTGAAAAAATCCACCAAAATCTGCAAAAAATGAATGTTCATTTTGCCCCTAAATGATTCTTAATGCATTCTTTCCCTTGGAAAGTTGGAATTGAGGTCAAATTGAGGTCAAAAATCATGTCAAGTTCAAAAAAGTGATAAATTCCCTAAAAATCAAAGTATTTGGTTGTGCTTGTGCCATCAATAATAGGTCCAATATGTCCAAATTTGTGCCATCCCCACCTCCGAGTAACTTTCCAATGCCTCAGGTTGGGTTTTTTCAGATTCCCAGTCAATAATAATTTGTCAATGGGCTTAATAAATGATCTGTTTACCTAATAAAGTGCTTGGACAGCTATGGCCTGAAGCCTGGGATTGCAGAGTACCTCGGTATTTGCCCCTATTTGCATTTCACAGAAATAAATACATACTTTTTATAGAAAAAATGAGGCTCGCGAGTGCTCCTACAATGTCAGTTCCTTCTTCTCAGAGCATGACCCACTGGAATTTGGGACAGTTTCAGGTATTTCTTAATGTATATATTTGTTTTAAATTTAATCCAATGAATTTAGAAAGCATTTTCAAGAGTATACTCCAAGAAAAGTTTATGACCCAAGCGAACTTGACGCCGGAAATACTTGTACTCCTCACGGAATTCTTCCTCATGCCAGATTCCAGGGTTTGCTACGCTCGATTCAAAAAGCTAATGGATTCTAGTAATAAATTAAGCTAATTGGAATATTAATTTAAATTCAAAAATCCATTTCCACCCCGAAATAGCGGAGAATATCGCGGATCAACTTCGGGAATGCGCTTCAGGGGTGGCTCTACCCCTAATTTCAAAGGCTCCACTATTGGCATGACCTTAAATTGACCTTATATGGTTCCTTATAACCTTGTATAATTGCTTTAGACCTGTGGAAAGCGAGTATATGGAACAGAACCTTGTATCCCCTCAATTTTGGAACGGATTAAAACGGCTTACAACCGTTTGGGCCTGGATTTTTTTGACCTCTTTCGATGTTGTGATCCAAAATGTGGTGGAACAGTCTCAGGTAGGGTACTATATAAGGCTTTAACGTTTAAGTATACTTAATTTAATTGACCTTAAAAATTCTGTATAGAGGAAAAATTTAAATGCATCCTGAGAGAGAACTTTCTCCCAGAATCAGGTAGGCTTTGACTAAACTTTCTCCATTGATAAATCAATTAGATTTAAAAATGGGCCAAACTTTCCCCAGGTCTCACGGAAAGACAATTGGAATCAATCACCAACTATTACCGAGCTTATGATGATCAAATTGACTATAGACGAATGGGGGATATGCTCAATGCTCGTAATAAATTAATACCAAGCTCTAAAAAGTTCCTAAAAAAGAATTTGAAGCCTAAAAAATAAAAATGATTGTTTTCACCCAGCTCTCAGTCTTCAAGAGCAGTACCTTTACAACTATGCCACTCACAAGGATCAATTGAGACTCCCAAAGGTAGTGAATTCCCTTACAGGGAGGGAGGAGTGCAAATTAAAGGAGATTTGGTTCAAGATTGTGTCGCGAGCTGATCCATTTGTCCTCAAATACCTTCACGCTTTATTTGATAAGGTAAAAATCTATTTTATAAATTAAATTCTTTGTAATTTAAAAAAAACCTTCAAAATAGTTTGCACAAAGACCTTCTGGAGATACTTCAATTCTGCACTTGAAGAGATTCATAAATTACTTGCGGGTGAACCTTGTCGAGTCAGAATTCCAACTCATCTGCAAAAAGTATGCTACAAATGACTATCAGGTTAACTTCCTTCAATTGATTGAGGACCTGGACGGAGTCTTCCACGCTCAATTTTGCCAAAAAGAGCCTCCTCAATCGATTTTAGGGGCGGATGGTCCACCTGAAATGGATTATTTGGAAAGTGGAGGTGGAGGAGAAGGTGCAGGACAATTCTCACAACTTTGGGGATATGGGGCATGTTGCGGAAAAGAGGTGACAGACACTGGGGTTTGCCTCCAGGCGGATTCTTCTCGTTTTTATGAAGGTGGCCCTGTAATTGGAGGACTTGGAAGAAGGCCAATATACGGGTCAAGTTATATTCGAAAGCGGATCGGAGCTCATCCTGGCCAGGGATATGCTGGAGATTATGCGTTGACACCAGGAGCTGGTCTTCCATCAAATGACCCTGCTCGGAGTGTCCAACTGACGCCGATTGTAGCGGGTGCCTCTGAATCCGTCGAGCTTAAGGCTCTTATGGAACGACTTCAACAATTCCTTTATCGATTCCGGGTTCGGGCCAAAGAATTCTTTCGTGATTTTGACCCTCTGAATTCGGGGACAGTGTCTGCGAATCGATTTAGGCGGGGTAATTAAACCTTTTTTGTTCTAAAGGGAAAAATATATCAATATAAAATATTGACAGCTTTGACCATGATGGGGATTGGCCCCCTCGGGCGATTTGACCTTTCAGAGGGAGAGTTTGATGCTCTCATCAATTATTATCGGACAGTCCATGACCCTGACTCTGTTTGCTGGAAGAGATTTGACACGGACATTGAATCAATCTTTATCCAAAAAGGGATTGAGAAATTCCCTACCCTTTTGACACCAAACCCTGGAAGGATTGCAACCCTTCCAAATCCAGGGGTCACGGATCCGAGGGATGTCCCTGTCCACATTCGACAATTGGCAAAATGCGCCCTCGCAAAACTCAAGCACCGGATCTTCATCGAGGGATGCAATCTCAAATACTTTTTTCAAGGATTTGATCTGTAAGCCCCATTGAAAATGAATATTTGAATAGTATTTTATGATTTTTATCCTATATTTTAGGCCAAATTGCGGGCATATAACGAGAAATCAATTCAAACAAGCACTGGGTGCAATCAATTACAATTTTGGCCCAGAGGAGCTGGATGCTATATCCGTACTTTATTGTGATGACTTTGGATTTGATTATAGGTTTGAAATTAAAGTGTTTTAAATCATTATAAATTTTTTTATGGAATTCTAGGAAGCTTATGGAAGATCTTGAGCCTCAAGACAAGTGTTCAGTTGGATGGTATCAACGATACAAAGCAGCAAGGCTTTACAATACCTATTCAAAGCCACCCCTGAATCCTCGGGTGGAAGAGAATGACCTACAAAATATTATGTACAAAGTCCAATCAAGGGTAGGTTTAAAAATCCTGATTGGAATGGCAAGATATTGAATATTTTAAATTAATAGATGGTCACACACCGACCAAAGGTTAAACAATTCTTCCAAGACCATGATTGGGTAATTTAGCTTTAAAAAAAATTAAATTTGAGCCAAAAAAATGATAAATGTATCCAATTTTGATCAGATAAATCATGATCGTATTAAAATTCTGGACTTTCATCGGGTTTTGGACGTCTGTGGATTTGACCTGACCCCAAGGGAGGTTGAAGTGCTCACCTGCTGGTTCGAATTGTTCCATTTTTTAATGGATTTTTTATGATTCTATTCTTTAATCAGCTTTCGATCCCCTCATGACCCAATTTCAATGGAATGGCGTTGTTTTCAAGATACTCTTGAGAATGTATTTACGGTTGAACACCTGGACAAGGGTCCAAGAATTATTCCACATCAATGGCGTCCCCTGAAACCCATGGACAAGGACAAATGTTTGACTCCAGAGGAATATTGCCTTTACGAGAGTGGGATGCGGCGTCTAGCACGCCTCGCTTACACCCAAAGGATTGAAACCCGTAATGTCTTCAAAGATTTTGATATCCCACACACTGGCATTGTGTCTGAGGATCAATTCCATCGAGCACTTCATACCCTCACCTTGAAAGATCATCTGACCCCAAAGGAATACGATGCAATTGTTAAGCGATTCTCGGTACATTCGTAAATGACATTTAAATACCGGCCATTATTAATCAAATTTGGGGGCAGGTGGTTCGAGGGTTCCCAGGCTGTAAACCAGATGTTGATTATATGGAATTCCTCATCCAGCTTGATGCCATCGTCTATGTCAATCCAATCAGTCTACCAGAATTGAGTCCAACTGGAGTTGAATGGCATAAGCAATTGCATCCAATTTGCCCAGATTGTTAATTAAGCCCCCAAAACCTTTCAGTCAATTAAGGAATAAAAAATAAATGAATAATTGCACAAAAAGGAATGCAAAAATCAAGTGTATTTTTGGAATTTGTGACAAGATTATTAAACTTGGCGTAATCCGAATTAATCTTGTTAAAAAAATGCCTTAAATTTCTAATCGAATCGATCTCAATAGTACCCTACGAACTGCCCTGTGTGTAAAAAAAAGTCGTAGATAACCCAAACCGTGTGTCAAAACCGAAAAAACCAAATGGAAATGCTTTTATTTCGTGTAAAAAATCCCAATTTAGCCATGCATGCATTTTTTGAGCTTGCTTTTATCGGTGTATAGTGTTGAGAGAGTGCTTTCAACTTGTTTAAACAGCTACTGCCTTACAATTCCCATATGGCTACTTGAATTTCAATCAATTTGTCTAGTAGAACCAACTCTCCGGATCCCCCACACTCATATTGTATGAATATAAAGGGGATTTTAATAGGAAATTACAAGCTCCGCCATCCTATGACCATAAAAGAAAGATGTTGTACTATAATACTTTGTAATTGCCTATATATGTACGGATAATTTAAGTGAGATCGAAATTCCGAGTATTTGAAAGCACCAATTTTTTCCCTAGCTCAAAATTGAGCAATTAGTCAATCCATACTATAGTATATAGAGTTTCAAATGTCATCTAATAGTATATTCGATAGTTAGAGTCGTATAGACTAGATTATATAATCATTTACCCATCAACTTTCTCCGAACCTCCGAGGAAATGATTTTATTATACATTCAGCCATGCCCTGGACCCAGTATATTGATATGAACCCGCCGTTAATTGCATTTTGGGGGAATTGCAATAATAATAAACCATTTTTCGACTCATTCGAACGAATCTACAGTCTTCCAACTCTATATTGCCCATTGAGCTTAACTTCTCCGCCCATTGAGACTCCCAAAAATAGCCACGCCGAAAAAGTAAGCAAATAAATACTCGAGTAAATATTAGCTCCCCTTCAACAAAACGTTATTTGTTCGGGGTTTCATCAAAGGTTCGATCCTTACTCTTTTTACTATTTTATGCCTTATTACAATTTGAAATTCTAGATGTCAAAAAAGCGGTCAATTCCGACCAAGTCAATACAAATGCCCTACCATTTATTGGACGAATATCTTTAAAATAGGCACAAATCTCGACTTTTTTATTGAAAAAAAAAACTAAAAGTTTCCTATAAAAATTGGACACTTTTTCCACGATAAAAACCTCAAAAGTCTTAATTTGGACTCCTAAAAGCTTCACTCCAAACCCATTATTTCTGTGTTAAATCAATTCAAAAGTTTTTCAACTTTTGTTCCAAAAAACGAAGCAAATGTGCCAAAAACCGCCTAATGTAAAAATAGGCATTTGAGGAGGATTCATTGAAAGTCAATTCGATCCATCTGGAGATCAAACCTGGCTATGTATAGGCCGTAGTCATAATAGGTTCCGAAATTCAACAAGCTGAGAACACCCGGTGTTTACCCCATGTTTTAAGCAGTATTCAACCATTTCTCAGAAAGTGAGAGTTATTCAAATGATCTGGCTTCTGTTTTAAGAAAGAAATAGCTACCAATTGTTCCTAAAAATGTCAATCTGTGGAACGTGGGGGTTCAATTAATTTGCGAGAGCAATGAAATCAATTCTGAAGGAGCGGGACTAGCTGCTTTATAGGATCGTGGTATATCAGGATTCAGTACATTTACAATAATATAGGATTCGGGAAGTGAATATAGTGCGCATTTCTGGCCACCCCGAATTCGGTCCAGAGCATCTCCAGATTCTCTCAACTCTCTCTCGGAGGAAATATTGATTTTTTGGGTAGGAGGATATACGGCTACGAGTTAGGATTTACCATCATACACACACATTTCCAGGCTCCACTTTCACCCGTGTGCCTACTTTCTCCAGGCTCCCCGAGTCCCCATATACATTTTGCTCCATTGAATAAAGTCCGTACAGATATAATACAACGGGATCTATACGGGAGCGGGGAGTTCAGCGAGGTTGGACTAAAAACCCCAGAGTCAGTTCCAGGGATGACACTCCCCTATACACTACATACGAACCTCTCCCCCGAACGGATATATCTTCTAATCATTCTCCCTAATTTTTTTTACAGCACATTTGCGTGTCAACTTCAATCCCTTGTCTATTTATTCAATAAACCTAATCTATTCCGATAGCGTGGGCCTTTGCTCTCTCCCCAGTGAAAAAAAAATGCCAAAAAACTACCGGATCTAACGGCCATGTGTTCTCTCCGTTAATAAATTAATAAAAGTTGGATTTGAGGTCAACTTTTGAAAGATCCAATCATAATCATGGTGGTTCAAAGTGATTTGGATAGTGCGGAAGAGGAATTTGTGGTGCCAATTCCAATTCAGGTTCTTAAAAAAAAACCTTTTTTGGCTACCCAAATGAATAGATTCCTATATTAATCATAATATACCCTTTGAATATAGACATTCCTCTGGAGGCAGACTTGCCCATTCATTAGGTAAGGAAGCCGGAAGTCCTCTTGAGCTAATCTGATTTGGTTCTTTTTGTAAAAAAAATAAGGCCTAGACTGGGGAAATTACATGAAGCAACCTGTGTTGTAAGTCTCAATCTTGTAGACCACCTATGTAGTACAAAACAATAATCATTTACATTTCAAATGATCCATCCAATTAAGAACCCAACCCCTCATCAATTTTTAGAACCCCTAAATTTAAGTCTTTGAGACTTTGCTCAAAGAAAGGTGAAAGCTCGACGGATAACTTGTTCAATTTTGAGGGGAATATTCTATTGGGCCATTCGAACATAACCACAAAATGTGAACATGAATTATTCACAAAATTAATCAAATATTCACTTGAGTTGGACTCATATACACTTTCCAGTACAGTCTACACAGCGGTTCTAAAACTTTATTTCAATTTTAAGGGGCCACATTCACTAAAGAGCACTTTAATTATGCACTATCATAGCCCATGCACTTGAGATTAGCCAATCCTCACTCTTATGTAAACTTGTTTTAGAATAGTACCCATTAAAACACATTCAATTATTTTAAATTACTCGCCAATTTGTATGTATTTTAACAACTTGATGACTTTTTCCATTCTATGATCGTACCGCTTCTCTTTCTCCAATAAAAAAACCCCATAATTCTCTCTCATTCAGTTTTGCCAAAATCCAGCCACTCATCATGTAAGCCATCAATCTGGTATTTTGGCACGTTCTACTACTGCCTACTAACCTTTGATTCTCAAAGCAAACCTGCCAAAAGCTGTTTGATCGTGCTCTATCTTGACCAAAAAAAACCCTTAAAATTCTTCTTAAAAAACTGTCTTGCCCAAATTTTTTAAAAAGATACCCCTAAAAATCTTTTTTGAATTTTTAAAAAATCTGGATTTTTTTCCGACGCCAAATCTCTCAATTTTGTAAACACGTCCAAAGCTCCCCAACCCTTGCGTAAAGACAGAACATCACAAAAAGTTGATCCTGTCGAGCTCAAATGCGCCTTAATGAAATTCATTAAATTAACTATTTAAAAAATGACTTTTGAACGTCATTCCGTGTTGTTCGTATGCCTAATTTAAAATTTTTTGGGAATTTTTTGGATTTTTTTGATTTTTTTTTGACATTTTGATTTGAATTTTGTTATTAATTTTTGATTTTTGATCACCGAGTTTGGAAACACAATTTTGATGTGAATTTTTAGGATTTTTTCGGATTTTAGTCTCGGAATTTGTCCATAATTTTTTAAAGATGATTCCAGCCGCAGATGGCGGATATTTTTCAGGGATTTTGGAATGCCCAGGATTTTGGAACCAATTTTGAGGCTATATATGTGGAGTGTGAAGTGATCTGTTCTTTACTTGTGGATTTTAAAATCAATTAAATTCGAATTTTAATTGCTTTTTTGTGTGTCTAATTAATCCGTGTTTTTTTATATTAACTTTTACGCATACCAGGAAATTCGAGAAGCGTGCAAAGTATGTCCCTTTTCGGGGAATATATGAGAATTTGATTGAAAAATTAATTAAAAATCCTTCTATATCGATTTCCAGTCTCTGGAGAAAGTTCTCGTTCAAAATATACAATTTGGCCTAAGTCCAAGGTGGAGCTCTAATTAAAAATCAATTAAAAAAAGGGTCTAATTTACATATAAATCACCAGCCTTACAGAGGCTATACGTGCTCTTCCACGATGGAGATTAATTCAAATTGCTTTCCCTCATGTAATGCATTGTGCAGGTAAGTCTAAAGGACTTGAATCATATAAAAATGATCTAAAAATGCCTTTTTTTTTTGGAATATTTAATTTAGCACAACTTTTAACAAACAGGTGGGTGGGCTTCCAAAAAAAATAGAACGAGTATTTATTTTTATTTGTAGAAAAACGAGCGGAATTCAAGGGGGGCTGGGGGCGGCTGAAACGAAGCTTTTGTACACTCTTCATTGGATCCTATTGGATTGTGCAGAGGTTCGCCAATTAGATTAAATTAATTAATTTACAAGTTGTAATTTGATACATTTCGGACTGGGTTTAATAGGAATGTGCTGATTCAGATTTTGAGAAAGGGATCATCCCAAATTCCCCATTTCATTACCTATTCCCAATCTCGGCAATCACAGTAAATTCGGTTTAAATTTTAATGAAAAAAGTCGTAATTTTTATATCCTAAAAAAGACATTTGTGTACCTGTTTGCACCATTATGCAATCAACTCCGCCCGATGGATTTCAACAATTTCCGGCTTGAGAATGGATTTAAAATATAGGCCAAATATGTGGGGTAAATCATATTTAATTTTTGCATTAGATTTAGGAATCCAGTCCCTTAAAAAATCAATTTTTTAGGGTATAAGACCCCTGAGCCTGTCTGTTTCAATTGTCCAGTAAAGCCAAAATACCCGCTAAATCCATTCTTCATCCGGAAACAAAAAAAGGAACAATATGGGGATGTATTTGTTGGGAGTGGACGTAAGACTCAATCTAAAAAAATGCTTTAAATGCTCAAAAAAATATTAAATTAGAAAAAAGCCCATCAACGGAGGCTGGCCCTGCGGATGCATCAATCGCTACACCACCTCCAACGCCAGAACATGGCTCTAATAAAGAATATAGCACGCTAATCCTCGAAGAAGATGTACAAATTAATATATTTCTTGCAATAATTACCTACCTAATTAAATCTTTATATGTACTTTAGCTTGAGAAATATGGAATGCCATCAAGTGGTACATCCGGGATTGAGACAATTCCAGAGGAGACATCATCCACGCATTCAAACGATGAGGAGCATGTCATGATATTCCGGTTAGGGTCAATCCCCGAATCAGATGGGATCCGAGAAGGGACAGTTTTTAAGGTGAGTTAATTAAATAACCTATTTAATTAATTAATAATACCTATATTTATATTTGTAGATGAGTGTAAGACAATCTAGCATTGATTCAAGCAAATCCTCGCCTGCTGAAAAGGCCAAAGATCGAAAAGGGTATTTTTTTCCACCAAAAAAGTTCAAATTTTTAAAAGGGACAATTTATAAAAAGGTCTGGTGAGTCAAGGGCTAGGACAGACTCTTCCCCAAGGGTCTCTGTAGCTGGTATGAAGATTGCTGAAGCTCAAAAACTCAAATCTACCAAAGATTGCATTGAAGTTTATGACTCAACCTTGGCGTGATCCTCGCCTAGCTTCATTTATGGATGTAGGAGTCCTAAGATGCCTATTTATTTCACATTGGGATGAGGAGGGTGTGCACTGGGGCCTTTGTTATATTCATAAAAGGCTAGAAGAAATTGCGGCACTTCGTGCTACTCAAATTAATGAAACTGAACACTCTCAAAGGCCTAGATCTTGTTCCCTACCTTCCCCAAAGACACCTCTTCCTTCTGTACTACGAAATGGGAGTGGTAGAAATGGTGGTGGAGGATCTTCTAGAGGTATAGAACCAATTGGAGGACCTTCTGGGCGAAGGGATACACTTGCTCTGGGTGATATGGGAGGTTTCTCATCATTCTCAGCATGTTTTTCACCAGTAGCGGAACGGAAATCGGTTGGGATTCGAAGGTCATCTGTAACAACCCATGTTAAACATAAGAAAAAAATTACAATGTTTGATTTTAAGAGTTTTGTTGAGACAAAACTACTCTCAAAATACGGATAGAGCGTTAGAAAAAATTGGTCCAGAAATTACAGAACCAAAAGAGTCGGCGGAGGAGGGTGGTGAAGGGGATGGAAGGCCTAAATCATCTCATGGGTATGCCGTGGAAGGTGTTAAAAAAGTTCCAAGACAAAGTATGGGTGAGGACTACTTCCAGGAGGCTTCTAACCTCGTCAAAGGGAAATCAATGCCTTCTCTTAGGTAAGTTTTGAGAGTTTAAATTATTTAAAAAAATCCCAAAAGTTACTTGAGACATTAATTAAATATTACACAAGATTAGGATGAGATTTAGGTACTTTTTTTTTAGAATATTGGCATAAATGTGTTTGTATTTGGATTTGCTTTTGTTCTCTACCTCCTCCGGTTGTATTTACTACCCTCAAATGTGCCCCAATTAAAAAATAAATCTATTAATTCACTATAGTATCTTGTACCGGCAATGTTCTAAAAGTATTCATGTCATGTTCTCTATCTTTCTTTGTGAACTTTTGACTCTTTAAAAAGTGGGAGTGACTCTTTCTTAAATCTCTGTACATTCTTCTAGTTCTTTGCTTGATGAATTAACATGTCCTCCTATACCACCCCTACCATCATCCGGTAACAATCTTTTAACTCCTGGGTAAGTTATTTAATGTTTGTTTGTACTATATCAGGAATTTCATCTAGAAAGCTTTTTCATCCCCGCTTTCTACCAATATAAAATATATTGAATAGGTATTCCCTTGCATTGTAGTGCTACTATAAATATTACTTTAGTATGCAGTACCTCCTACCTACTTATTACTGATATGTATTTATAATTTTTTAAAATGAGCTGAAAACTCAATCTGATAAAATAATTTTTTCTTGTTTATTTGAGATATTATTTGTTTTGGCGTAAAAATCAATGTTTTTTGCATTTTTGCTTAAAAGCTTACGAGGATTAGATATTATAGTAGTTTATTATATTTATAATGCAATATACATTAGACTGCTCATTTGTATTTGTTTATGTTTATGTTTAGCATCCCTTATGAATGCTTAATTAAAAATACTTAACTTTAGTTTAAATATTAACTTTTTAAACTTTAGGAGTTTTTTAGGATTTGATGGAATTTTTTATACGATTTTTGATAGGCTTATATTACATCTATTTACATAAACATTAGGATATTAGGTATACCTAGACCTAGTAGTAGTAATATAAGTAATTAGTAGAAGTTTAAAAGGTGTAATAGTTGCTTTTATTAATAAATAATGACTACAATATAAGCTTTAAACTAGTACCTACTACATATTCCTATTTGACATAATTTTGCCTTATTTATATAAGCAAGATGAGACAAAAATTTTGATTCAAATTTATAGATATGTTGGTGTGAGTAAACTATCCGTAGAGCCAATCAGACCACAATTAAATCTCCCTGATATCCCAAACATAATGATTACCGAACATACCCCTCTGACCACACCATCGCCAGAAAAAAGAAAGAGATTTAGGTAAGATAAATACATTTTATAAACTAATAGTGGCCACAATAAACTTTTTAGAACTTTCCAAATTACTCAAATTGGGGGTCAAAAAAATTCGATGATGGTTTTTTTTAATTAGAAAAATCAGCTCGCTTGAATCTCAACTCAATCTCTATTTCCAAGATGTGTCCGAGGGGAGAAAGGACAAGAAGAGTCCTCGGTTCCGGTCAAGAGGTCTCCTCCAAAGGTCATACAGTGACTCTAATATTATTTACAGCATAAGTGAGGTTACAGGTACCTTGATAAAATTAATAGCGATCCTCAATTACTCTACAAAATGATTTTTTCACCCTCAGAGGCGCCAGGGACATCGAAATACATTAATCATGTTGGGGAAATCAACGTTAAAATTGTTTTTAAAGTAAACTTTGAATTAGATTATACCTGCATAATTGTAATGATTTTAAATGGAATTTAAAAATAGGCAATGCATCTAATATGCACAAGGGATCATATAATCAGATCCACAAGGATATGTTCCGCTATTCTGAACCTATTTGAATTCTTGTTCACGTCCATTGAGAAAAATGAAGAGATTT
>JAAZTK010000464.1:0-20730 GCA_036507255.1 Megalothorax incertus
ATTTCGTTATGAGCTCGGAAATACGAGCTCGTATTATCTAAAAATCTCTAATTAATCGCGCGAACCATTTACAAAGCATTTCACCCTCGAAGCATATCCGTATATGAAACAATACGGCCGAAGGTGTCCGATCGCTAGATTAATTGCGTGTACAGTGACTAGAACATTTGGAGGGAGTACCCCGCCCTTCCTCCGTCTTCCTCTGATTTATCCGCAATGCAGAAACTAATCTCGTTGATTAATAACAGGTAATGAATATTAAAATGGCGGTTGGCCTTTTATTCTGATGCTTTTAATCGATCAGGCCTGCCGGTAAACAAAAGCACGGAGTGATTGGGATTGACCATTGGGGGGAATATGTGAAGAGAAGAGTCGAGGACAGCGGAGCGGATTGCTCTTTGGGAATTACTCGAAAGATCCGAGATCAGAACAATGCAGAGATTTAGTCGACTCATCATACAACATGGGCCCCCCATTTTTAATTAGCCCTTTTTCCAATATCTCATCGTACATAATTCCTACACGCTCCAAAAGCTTCCAAACTCTTGTAAAAACAGATCTGATTTGCAGGAAATATATTTTTTAAGGAAATGCAAAAAGTATTGCGAGGAGATGACGAGGTGACAATCTGGGGGATGTTAACGAGATAGCCTGAGACAGCCTTAAAATCGAATTTGTCACATTCAGTCCGGTCCTTACTCTCTCTTTGGTCAACCCAGAGGTATTGGTCTGAATCTCTAGTTAAATTCGAGTTTTTTTTATAGATTAAGCATTGATCGAGAATTCTAGTGAGTGGCCAAAATAAATTAAACCGTGAAATCCCCCAAACTTTTTTTATCATCGATGGTATCAGGATAGCATCCTGATACTGATCAGGGGATTTTTCAAAGCTTTAAATGAGTAGTACACACAGGTATTGTATTCAATCATTATCAGGTCTAGCTTTGGATTGTTAAATTGTTTGCTCTGGTTCGACCGGTGGACAATACGAGTGGAGGATTGAACGTTACGGGCCATCAGCACTTGTAATGACTTTCCCTTTGTGTTAATTGGAGTCGGACAGGGCGAGACGAGCCAAGATCGAGTAAAATGGGATCGAAGCTGCAAGGATTTAGCTGATTCATTCCGCCCGATCGGTGGCAAACGAAATGAGTATCGGCTGAGAAGCCTCTTATTTGCAAGCAGGGAGTATTGTCTTCAACTTGGGATTCAACTTGGGATTTTAAGGCTCAAAAATAGGGGAATACCGGTGTGGTCCCTTAAAAACTATATGGGATTTTCTGGTGCCTTTTTTCAAGAAAAATGCCGTGACGATTGAAGTACAAACAAAGGCTCGAGCCCCTTCCTTAAGTGAGAGTTTTAAGGGAGTTACTCCCAATGGTAAAATCGATATTTTAGGGTGTAAAAAAGGAGCGCAAAAATTTTTTTCAAGCAAGGTTTAAATATAGGAAAGTGTGCAAGAGCTGTAGAGTGCAGGATGAGAGCGCTAGTACTATTCCTCTGAGGATAATACTCGTCCATCATCCTCCTAGGAGCAGATATGAAGGGGTAATCCCACCAACTTATAGTCTGAGCTTAATTGCGCCCAAGCCCCGCCTCGGGAACTCTCTCCCCTGCCAATCCATACGCGCTCATCTCTTTACTTTCCCATACTGAACTCCGGTATTACCCAGGCCCGAGACCACTCGTTCTCGCTCCTCCGAACACTCTGCACCCACATCCCACTCCCTCAAATACTATCGTTTGTTCAAAGACTATAATTCTTCAAAAGTGAAGGTGACATTATGGAGACTCGAGTTCTTATCCCTGAGCAGTTGATTATTGGGACAAATTCGGAGGATTCGGAGGTCAAAGATTGTCCAGAATCCCCAAATTCTTCCGGTTCTGAGAAGAAAAATTGCTCTTCAACAGATTCTGACTCCTCAGAGTCAGAATCCGGTTTTGACAAATTAAAAACAAAGACGAAGAAAGGACCTCAACCAAGATTAGCAAGAGTTGTAGCGAGTTCCAAGATCCCAAGCGGGACGGTCTTCACTCCGAATGATGGAAATCTTCAAATCCGACATCTTCAGCAAGGGGAAACTCCAAAAGTTCCCTCTGATGACGTAAGAATTTGCATTTTAAACGTATTTTGCGATTTTACTTTAGGAATTTGCGTATTATTGTAGAAATTTGTAGGGATCGATATGATAAACTCTTGAGCTTGATTAAAAAAGGTTTAAAAGGTGAGGATCACGCAATAGTAGTAAATCGGGGGCAATATGCAGCTATTAACAGGATAGCTCACCAGAGATTTATTGGATTAGATTCATGAGTTAAATTGGCTGTTAGTTCAATGCACCGAAATCGTCCAAACCTTTGCTTTGTTTTGATAAAGCATTCTTTGGGTATGTTCTGGGTTTTATGAGTGATTGCAAGGTGTCAGATGGGTGATGACTTTATTTCATTAGCAAGATTAAAATATCTACGTGAAATTGGGGTGGTAGAACCTTCCGAGTCTTTATATTTGCCATATGCTCCCTCGACTCTTGAGAAAAAGCACACGGGTAAATTGCTGAAAATCGATTCCTTTGATGGGTAGGTGAGCCGAAGCGAATCGGAACGACGACTCCATTCACCCCTAGCATTTTGTTTAAAAAATTTGCTTTTATAGGTTCGGTTTGCATTTGGTTGTTTTGAACGGCTAATCGAAGAGGAGGAGGAGGAGGTGGCGGAAGAAGATGCCAGAAAAGGGGAATCTGGGATTCGATTGTGCAATTGGCTACTATTCCTCCGGAGAGCGGAGGAAAGGGATGATGCGGAAGTGAATATGATTGCCAGTTTTGTAAATAAATCTCCAGTTCTCACTACATGCAAAGACGTGGCTCCAGGTAGAGATCTTGTCGCATTCTTTGACTCAAGCTCTACTACCATGGCCAAGGATGATCCGGAAGTAGGGGCAAAGCTCTCTCAAGTTGAAGGCCCTTTGGATCTATCAAATTCACACAATTCGCCGAGTCCACCAAGCTCTCTTCCAATTCTCCGGAGGCGTAAGGGTGCTCCAACCATCTTCTCAATAAGCGATGTTCTCAAGATGAAGGAGACACATGTTTCGAGACAACACCAACTTCCTCTGACATCCCTCGGGCCGATCCTGAGGACGAGAGGGAGAGAGAGATCCCTTCTACCCTGTGAAGTGTGCGGAAAAGCATTTGATCGACCCTCACTTTTGAAGAGGCACCTCAGAGTGGTAATAACAATTTACAATGCCTACTTTTTGATATTTGTGGTTATTTTGGAATTCATTTTGATATCATTTTTAGCACACGGGAGAAAAACCTGTAAGTACTACAATATACTTATAGTTATCAGTATTAAGAGGCTGTCCTGTGAAAATTGGGATTTATGAAAACTTTGTCATTTATTTTAGCACATTTGCGATGTATGCCAGAAAGGATTTTCAACATCCTCTTCTCTAAACACGCATCGGAGGATACACTCGGGAGAAAAAGTAAGATTTCCAAATAATTACCATTTCGAAATGTCCAAGATGTCAAAAACTATAATTATTTGTGTTTTTTAGCCACATCAATGCCCAATATGTGGAAAAAGGTATCAAAGTTTGAATAAATGTTTCACTAATTCAATACGATTATGATTTTATTTGTTATTTAGGTTTACTGCGAGCTCCAATCTTTATTATCACAGGTAAATATCATAGATCCAAAATAGTACATATAACTATTGATCATCATTAATTTACTCAGGATGACGCATAATAAAGAGAAGCCTCATAAAGTAAGTTTTCAAAACCAATTGACCCTTTCCTACGATATTTGATATTCAATGAATCTATTTTAACCATTTTTCAGTGCCTCCTCTGTGGAAAGTCTTTTCCAACACCGTAATTTTGATAAATTATACCTAGATTTAATTTGGAAATCTAAGATTCTAAATTGAATTTATCATAGGGGGGATCTCAAATCCCACCAATACGGTAAATTCTTAATTCTCACATAATTTCCTAAACTCTATAACTTTTAAACCTAATGATTCCGGATATGTATTTACAGTCCACAGTGGGAGTTGGCCCTTTAATTGTCCAATCTGTAGACGAGGCTTCTCAAAGCAAACTAATTTGCGTAATCATCTCCTCCTCCATTCAGGTAACAAAGGTTGAACACAAATCATGATTCAAATTGAATAATTTACAATTCTTCTCTTAAACTTTCCAAATCCAGGGGATCGTCCACACTCTTGTAAGTCTTATAATCAGTATTCAAAAGTAATAAATGCTAATTAGCTCATTGCCTATCAAATTTCAGGTCAAATCTGCGGAAAGGTGAGTAAAAAACCAAAAATTCTCATTTCACCCCTTAATTCTCCCCTTAATTTCGAATTAGAAATTCGCTCTGGCTTGCAATCTTCGAGCCCATCAACGCACTCATGAAGAAGACCCAACAGTGACCTGCTCGACCTGCCGAAGAACATTCTTGACCTCTTTAAATATGTTGGTTGATGGCCGATGTCGCTCTTGCTCTCTCCTCCTCCTCAGAAGAGATTCTACCTCCGGCCTTCGATCATCCCCTCTAAAATCCGAATCTACACCCCCTCCACCTCCTCCGACAACTCTGAGCCCTAATATTCTAGGGTATCCAGTCTCAATGAGATCTCCCTTCGCCCCTCCACCTCCTCCTCATGGCATGACCTACCCACCCTCCTCATTTTTCCAACCTCAGGGACACGCGTTTCTCGAACACATTTTCGAACTCAATTGGCGTTTTGCAAAGGAATCTGCGACTTCTGGAGGAATGAGTGGACTTGGTCTAGTTCATCAAAAGCTACTTGAATCTCATATGCTTGCAGCTCAACTCTCTCAAATGACCTCTTCCGCAAATAATCCAAATAGTATTAGTCAACAGCCACAGCTAAGTATTTCAGATTTGCTAAGACTTCGGGCGGCTAATCCGCTTTTTAATGGTATTAACTTTGGAGGAATGGAGAGTAAATCAACTAATATTTCAAAGACTAATTGTAATATTGGTAGTAGTAATAAGTTTACTCAAGAACAGTAATTTGCGAATAGAAAAACAATATCTGTATCAAATTATATAGAATTTTATTCATTCGTAATAGAGAAATTACATGTAAATTGTCATTGCATCTGTCAATTAATTAATTAATGTAATGTATCGTAGAAGTAGGTACCTACTTAATAAATGACAAGCATCCTTTGTATCGTAATTTGTAAAGTAATACAGTAATTTGTAGTTAATTGTAAATAAATGTAAGAAATTTGTAATTCAAAAAATGTAAAGATTTCCAGGTTCAATTCAGACAAGAGCGGGTTCATTTTCAGGTTCAATAGAACCTTTGATTTCAGGAGCATCCTCTTCCATTTTCTCCACATTCGTGATTTCAGGAGCACCAGCCTCTTCCGCTTTCTCCGCATTTGTCTCAGTCTCATCAGTCAATTTCAATTTTTTGGTAGGTGAACAAGGCACGGAATCTTCTCCCTTAAAAGTGATTGAAGAGTCAATCATACATTCTCGAAGAGCCATTGTCGCATAAGCTGAGGTTGGGAGTGAAAACTCGACAATGATACACTTTTGATTACGTTCCTTTTCTTCATCTGGTTTTGGGGCCTTTGATTTCTGTAAAAAAGGACAAAAAGGTTATAAAATCTACCATTTCTCAATTTAGATACGAGTATTTTGTAAAAGCATACCCAATTAAGGACCTTCTCCAAATCAGATTTGATCAATCCATCCAAGTTTTCACCCTTGTAATAATTGGAGATTTTGTAGTCAAAGTTGGTTGGGCGGACGAGCAGTTTCCTGTAGGCTCCCTTGATTACTTCACACCTACAAGAATTTAATGTATGGATAATATATGAAGATTGGAGATAGACATTTAAACATGTAAATTAATTAGAAAAATTACTTGGGTTTAGCATTTGCGAAAAAGTCTTTTGCAAGGCCATTTTCATCCAATAAATCATCGTAAAACTTGAGAATATCCTTTGGAATAATGACTGGAAAGAAACAAAATTTTAGAAAAATATGCAAATCTATGTTTTTTCGAGCTTTTTATTCAATTTACCTTCACGCCCATACAGAGGTAATACAATATCGTATATCTCAAAGTTGGCCAGATCCTCCTCCTTCAATTCCCGTACTTTTGGCAGAAAAGTAAAACTCTTGTCGACTTTATTCTCACCACCTTTTCCACCTTCAGCTCCCTCTCCATTTTTTGCTTCGTCCGCTGCAACCACTTCTTTTGCTTCCGCGTCTCCATCCCCGCCCTTTGCTCCCGCATTTTCTTCTCCAACCTCCTCCACCCCTTCATCTTGTATATCCATATCCCTGATTTCACCCTCCTCAATAATAAGATCCCCAACTCTAGGGGCCAGCCCGTACTCTTTAATCCTACGAGAAGCTACATTATTCCAAAGGTAGCTTTGAAATGAGTGTACGTAAAAGGTCCTCATATTCCGATGGATGCACGCGAAGGCAGATTGGAGATCATTCTTTCCGTAGTATTTAGAAATACCAATGAGGAGATTGGACTCGATTGAGCGGTGGAATTTGGGAATGATTGAAGGGATAGTCTCAAGATCTTTCTTTTGGAACCAAAGCTCTTTAGCTTTACGCATATAGTGTGGATCATTATCTTTGTGTGTTAGAATCATATCAAATGCCTGCAGGAAAAACCCATTATTTTAACCGTATATTTATATGTTAAAATTAAAACTTACGTCAGATAGCTTATTTTGCAAAATTGCTTTTCCAATCAAATGCGTTGAAATGCTAAATGTTCCGAATCTTTGAAGGCCAAAGTAATTGACAAACCCTTTATTCTTGAGAGATTCAAGGGAGGCGATGATCTCTTCATCAGTTAATGGAGACTCTGGCGTAGTTGAAGTGACATTCTTCATAAGAATGGTAAAATGATTCCCACTTAGATCCCCGAGAAATAGCGGTTCATCTTTGTACTCAAAGTCCCCAAACTTGGCATTTCTTGATCGCTTCGAATAGCTAAAAATTTAATGAATTAAAATTAGCATTAGAAAAAACCAGATTAGATTTATTTGAGTAAAATTCCGAGTTTAATTTGCATACTTCATGAGGAAATTCGCATCAACATTCGGAATGCAGATTCGTTGACAAGTTTTTGCCTGCTTATCTTTTGTGCCCGCAAATGTGATCAGCCCTGGTTTGATTCTAAATTAAAATAAATAATTTTTCCAATATACCTAGATTATCTTTTGAATAAATTCATATATTTTTTAATACCGGAGGAATCTACATAAATGTCCTATGGCATCCGAAGTATCCAAACCTTCCTTATACAGTGTACAATGAGTATACTTTTTCCGATAATCAGGACGGCGTTTGTAACGGTTTCCTAATAATTAAAATTAAAAAAATAAATTCGTTTTTCGAAACCGTCTTTGCAATTTCTTACCACCCCCAGCTTTAACCACAATCACTTGAGCCTCCCCCTCCCCTTTCGTCTCCGAGTCCAGCAACCCCTGACCTCGAACCCATTTGTGGACATTTCCCCTTTGCTCTTTTGCAAATGATCCTGCCTATTAATGAATAAAAACGTTTTTGAAACGAAAATGTACACATTTATGGACATATTGTACCTTAATTTCAACACTCTTCTTGCATTTTTTATCTTTGCGGATCTCTTCACGCAATTCTTTAATCTTGGCCTGATCCTCGACCGAGACCAATTCTTCCGAGATCTCTGCAACACCATCTTCTTCCCCTAAAATTAAAAAATTGCATAAAAAATTTAAATATATTATTAGTATTTCTATTTCGCTCTAAGTCATTAATTAATTAAATGTAGGAACATTCAATTGGACAATTAAACTTACCAAAACGTGGTATATTCAAAGAAGTCAGCCGAATAATCTTGCCATTCTTGTCAATTTCATTCACGTGAAAGTCTGAATACCTGTCAATTAAATAGTCATTTCAAATTAAAGGTAAACTCGCCTTTAAAAGCTCAAAGTCAAAATCAATCCAAAAATTACAATTCCTATAAAAAATGCAATTTTAATTCAAAATTCAAATTACCTTTCTTTAATCCCTGCAAGAAATCTACGATGATCGCTCAATAACACGGAAATCCCATATGCCTCCTCGTTCTTATACACCTTACTATACCCTGGTTTGGACATCCTGACCTCGAATGACCTTTAAATCACCTCAAAATAATTAATTAAAGCAGTCAACCGGGTCGCAAAAATTTCTAAACCTCGAGGAATTTAAAGGGATATGGAATCGCGCTTTTGGTTTAGAATTTAGGCAATTAGCAACGAGCGGTAAACCCCCAAACACCCCCAAAAACAGAATTGGACAAGTTTTAGAAAAATTTTAATTTTTTAACAATTTTTGACAAATTAATTAATTTATACATGATTTTTTTATGAGATTACCATCAAATTAAGTGCAAATCAGTGACGAGGAACCGTCCCATCATTTAAAAGAGGTAAAATTTGACCTAAATTGACCAAAATCCTAAAAATAGATCTAGGACCCTAATTTAGAATCTGAATTTTGACTTTCCGAAAATAGATCTATTATTTAAATTTTAAATAATTGTCCATTACATTGCATTGTGAATTTGTAATTAATTCTTTTGCATTAAATAGGTCCAAGAAAATGGCCAAACCCAGCACCCAGAATAAGGATGACGACTATTCGTTTGATTTTGAACAAGAGGATGTCGAGAATTCGACCATTACCGAAGGGGATGATAATAAATCTCATACATCACATTTAATTAGCATCCTCTCCGAGATTGATGGCCTTCTCGACAATAGCCAAAGGATTGATGAGGAGCTCAATTCCGGAAGAAGCCAATGTACATTAATATAAAACATCGAATCAATGCTATTTAATCAATGCAAATTGCAAATCTAATTTTTTTTAAATCTTTCAGGTTCAATCTCAAGATCTACAGGCTCCACCAATAGGAATCTTCGTACCGTATCCTCTAATAAAAGTGATCAATCTGAAATGGAAGAATTACTCAAAGAGATTAGAGAAATTGAAAAGGCTAATCTACCATTTCAAAAGCCCGAAGAAAGGTCCAAACCCTCAATGCCTCATAATAAGATTCCTCCAGCACAGGAGGAGGTCAAATTTAAAGAGCCACTACCACCTTCAGCTCCAGTACCACCTTCCAGAACTTTTGGAGGTCCTTTGTCCTACCCATCGGGTCCTCTTCAACCTCAATCTCAAAATAAACAAGAGCCCAAATCCAGTGAGATGTCAACTATACGTGAAACCAGGCCTAAAACAGCAAAGCCACTCCCTAAGCAATTTGGTTCACCTATACGACCTCGCTCTTATCCCACGCCTACTCCAAAAGTCACTCAAGAGCTCCCTGTACCCAATTTGGAGAATTTGGAGGTTGAGAAACTCCAAAATGAAATGGCAAAGCAAGAATCCCTTATCCAAGTCTACCAGCGTGAGAATGAAAACCTTTTCACTCAACTCAAGGAGGTTAAAGTAAGTCCCTAAGTTTAATACTAATATCTTGGGCTTAGCATATGGATTCATAGGTTTTAAAATATATACTTTTATTTCACAATGGGTCGCATATTTGCATTTTTACACATTTGTATTTAATCACTTTTCTTGTTAATTAGGCCTTTGCATCTTGGTGGCTAAGTCCCTCGCGACAGCAGCTACCCCATTGTAGGTCTCTTCGCCGGTGGCTTTGATTTGGTTTGCAGGTAGCATAAATCCATGTTCCCCTTCATCTCTCAACTCGAGCGTATATGAATATTTAATCCCCGCAGCACCCTATAGCCATATGAAATGAAATTAGGTATCTAATAATGCATTAATTAATCCAAAATATACCTTGGCCCAATCATCAGACCCTCCAGCTGCTTTGTAAAGGAGATCAGGGGCTGTTCCAATCTTATATTTGGTTCCAAATGTATTTTCAAGTGCATCTTTCCCTACATTCCCCAACCTATAACAAAATTCCATAACCTCTAATTCCATAATATAATACAATACTATAATATAATAATATATACCTCAGTAATTCTTTATAATCTGCTGGCTTTTCATCACCATATCCATATGGGACAAGCCATAGCTGAGAGTAAGAATGAAATGTCAGGTACATGACAATGTTTTCTTTCCGGGCAAGGATAGCTTTTGCTACAGCAGTCGTTTCTGGTTCGGAGAAAGCTAAGAATTTGTAAAAATATTGCTAATTTTTGTTTTTTCAATTTTTTTTAGTAAATTAGAATTTAAAGGTCCTACCTCTGGGTCCAGCATAAATATCAGAGCATGGATTAGTCGAGGATCCAGTCTCTCCCCAATGGAAATCCCAATTCCTGTTCGGATCTACACCGTAGCATCGAAGCCAAGATCCTGAAGTGCGTGAACGTGTCTTCCTCCACATCCTTTGCCGTGTATGAGTATATTCATACCCATCTACGTTGATAACAGGCACAAAGTACCAATCAAAGCTATCCAGAAGATCAGAACTTGAACGATCCGATTCTCCTATCAATTTATTCATGATATATGTGGTGGTGGCAGGGGAGATCCATTCTCGGGCATGCATCCCTCCGTCGATAAAGATTGCTGGCTTATTCCGGGCTCCACCTTTGCTTACTTTAACCATAATAATTTCACGACCTTCCGTAGAGGTTCCAATAATCTCAGAACTAACTATTCCGTTTCGAGATGTAGCCATTGCACGGCAATATTCTTTTATAGTATCATATCGATGATAATTATCCCATGTCATACGATGTTGATATTGCCGAGTGAGTGAAGACTCTGGCATTGGAGGGTTTTCATTCCTCAGGAGTTGGTTGACATCTTCAATGAGGATCTCATGTTGAAGTTCAAGTTCTGTGAGGTAATTTCGGACATCTTTGAAAGCTTTTGGAGAGATCATAATGTCTGTAGTATGGTTCATCTTTGGAAATGTCCAGAAATGGATGCCTGGAAAATGTTCAAAATTTAAATTTGCATTTTTCTTATTAAGATCCTTACCGTAGAGTCCATCAAACATCATGAGAGCATCCACAAGCTCTTTCCTGTTAAGAGGGGATGTCCGGAGGACTTTGTAACCTTCGTATGTTGTCTTGTAGTCTCCATCCTCCTCCTCCATGGGGTGTCCTAAGACGAGGGATCCACCAAGGAGCCATAATAGTGTGACACTTGCGAAGAGGGCCATTCTATAGTAGAATAAGAGTATTTTAGAGAGTTTAAGGGATTGAAAAGTACCCTTAGAAATGTTTTAAAGTCTAAGGAGGAGGAGGAGGCTGGGCAGACTGTCTACCCGTAAGCCTGGCGTGTTTTGGAATGGGTTTAGAAATGATTGAAATGATGGTATTTACAGATAAAAGGATAGGGTTGAACTTGGGGGCATTTTAGCGCAGTGTAAATTTGAGCTTTTTACCTTTGATGGATTTCAAACCTACGTAGGTTGTACGCAGGTTAATGGAAAAATTGAATGGAGAGAGCACACAAAAAGATTTGTTGTGTGCAAATAAATAAGTATTAATCCTCTGAAAAGTGAACCTCTTTTAAGAGGAATCGAAGAGTTCTGTGAATGATCATTTAACCACGAAATCACGCCGTTTTATATAGGGCTTGGGAGAAATATATTAATTTAATATATTTTTTTAGGAATTATTAATTTGTATTGGAATTGGAGGGGTGTGCACCTGTGTCAATGAGATTTGAATATGTTTTAATTTATTTTTGCGAGATTGGCCTTAGATTTTAGATTCTGGTATAGCGTAATCGCACTAATACTCGTATGCAATACCTATAATGATAGATCGTATTAAATGTATCGTATTTAAGCATATAAAAATGAAATCTGGAGTAATTGGATTCGGATGCATTTATCCCTGAAAATTCAAACTGGATCTATCTTCGCATTTTTATAGGTGCACCATTAAGGATAAGTGTAAAAATCTGGTATAAAGATGAGATTGAGTAACTTGGTTTGGTCGCTATCATTGTAATACTTTGTATGTGAGGGATTCTGCGAGTTGACACACTTGACTCTCATCTTGACACTAATTACTTTAATTATCATCACACATTGATATGGTCTGCTCATTGACATTGTTTTTTTACGCTTTTGCCTTTTTCGTGCATGTTCCATTCAATGATTTACTTGTCCTCGTAAATTCGTAATACCTAGTAGGAAAACTACCTGAATTTATTAATGATAAATTCATAAATTCATAATATTTCCTATTAAAAATGATCTAGATATTTGCATATGTATTTCTGGAAAAATTTATTCATATAATATTTGGATGAGACATGAGGATGAGCTATTGTAGAATTTTATGGAATCATTGCAAATGCAAATTAAATGAAATCCTTTTAATTTAATTGCAGGGCGAGGGAAAGAAGAGAGAGGAAGCAATGGAGAGTTCTATTAAAGAGCTCCAAACAGAGATTACCACTCTCAAGATGAATCGATTTGGGATTCCCGCTGGGATTGATTCAGCTCGGTTAGAATCCTCTCGGTCTAAAGAAATGGAGCGGTTAAACAAGGAATTGGATATAAAATCGGGGCAGATTGTGGAGCTGAGAGAAGAGATTGCACTGCTTAAAATCGAGGTTTTAATACGCTTTAAATTAATGAATTCCTGGAAAACTCGGTTTTAAAATGATTTAAATTCAATTTTAAGAATTCTAAGCGAGGAAAGGCGACAAATGAAGGCGAAGGGAACGTGGGCGATCCTGAAGAAAAGGAGAAAGAGTACCAAAGGACAATAAATGGCCTACAAAAACAAGTTCGAACTCTCCAGAGAATACTTTATCATAAGAATCCATCAGCTCCATCAACATATCCTCAATTGTTTGGGTCTTTGGATGATCGTGATGACGGAGGGGCTCAGGTTCCACTCCTTGAGGGAAGGATTGTAGAATTGGAAAAGGAACTTGAGAAGGCGGATGAGGGTTCAAAGCAAAAGATTAGAGAGCTTCAATCCAATTTCCAAAATGTTAAGGTAGAGTTTTTGTATTCAATTTAGCTTGTAAATTGGTGAAATAATTTGAAATTAATATATTTACAGTGCAAATATGAAGAAAGAATACATGAGCTTGAAAAGAGAGTCCAAGATGTTCAATTACAAGTTAAAACTCCTGAGAAGAAAGAATATGATGACGCTCAGGGACGCCTAGATCGAGCTCAAGCTGAAATTAGCGTATTAAAGATGGAGATTAATCGATATAAAAGAGAATTAGAGATTTCTTCAAAGGCGAGTCTTCCAAATCCATCACGCAAGTTCTAAAGATGCGGCTGCTCTAAGCTCTGCTTTGAAACAATTTAAGGGTGAGATTGCAGAAAAGGAAAGGGATATTCTGAAATTTAAAAAAGAGATTGAAGATTTGAAAAAAACAAATAACCATTTGAAAAGAGAGCGTGAAAAATATTTGGGGCTTGTAAATAGTGGAACCACTAATGCCGCGAGGAATATAAGAAAGTCTGAAGGAGGAGTAGGAGATGGAGGTCAGTTGCGAGGAGGAGGAGGAGCTCGTGGCAGATATAGTGTGGGCGGAGTTGGCCGAATTAAAAGTATTTCGATTTCATAATTCATATGGGAATTTTTCATTATGAAAAATTGCAATTAATATTTTTTTTAAATTGAAGATCAAGCTCCAGGATCTCCGAGGATAAGTGCAGGTACAACGCATATGCTTCAAACAGCACTGGAAAATGAGCGGATGGAATTTGAGTATATTATTGCGGAGAAAGTGAGGCAAATTGAAATGAAAGATAAACAAGTAAGGAATATGATTTATTTAAAACGTTTTCCCAACGTATAATCTTGTATTTAAATAATTGCAGGTGAAAGATTTAAAGAGTAAAGTTGAGGAATTGCAAAATATTGAATGTGAACTAAAAGTGGCTGCTGAGGAAAATGGGCTAACTCTGGAAGAGCTTCGGAGTAGGGTTGGAACACAAAATAAAGTGATTGAAACTCTCAAATTCCATTTATCAAAGCTGAGTGGGATTGAGGATGATTTTATAAGATTAAAAACGGAGAAGGATGAGCTTGAGTATAGGAATAAAGAGTTGGGGAAGCGGGTTGCATATTTGGATAGCTTGAACAAGCCTGTAAGTGCATCTAAATATTATAATTTTAATTTTGAAGCCTTTATTTTGAAATCCCTTTTTATTTAAAGGAAAACGAAGTTTTATCTGAACTCTCGGAGAAAGTGGAGGACCTCAGCGCTCGCTACATGTATCGAGAGAAGCAATTGGATAACCTTATAAATCGACTGACGCTAAAGACTTCCGCTCCATCCTCCTCCTCATCCCTTGATTTGGAATCTCTCGGCCTTAGCCCAAGGATGCTTTCGATTATAAATAGCCTTCTCAAAAACACGGATCGGAATTTCTTTTCAAATCTGGATACGGAAGATATTATTACTCCACATCCTAATTCCTCGTAAATTTTTTAAAAAACTCAAAGGATCTCTTGATCGCCAATTTTGATAAAAAAGGCCATATAATTATAATTTTAATTATAATTTCAATTTTGCACGTATATCTTATGTATTAATTCTATAATAAGTTGATAGGATTAGGTACAAATATTATCCTGCAAAGTAATGATATTTTTATACACCTATTCTTGAATCTCAAATTCTCAATGTTTTTTAAAAATGTTTTTAAGTGTCATATACAATTAAATGCAATATTTGTGTTCAAAAATTAAATCTCGGGGTCTTTTATTTACATTTTTATCGTACATAACTCGTATAGGATTTAGAGAAGATTCCAACTTTACAAAAATAGTGCAAAAATAATTAAAATTTAAATACAAGGGCTTAAGATTTCTGTAATTTCCTGTATACTGCCTCTGCGGCTGCTTTCACACCGTAAAAAGTCTCTTCACCAGTCTGCTTAATTTGATTAGCGGGTAACATGAAGCCATATCTGAAAATTCATAAGAAATTAGAATAATTACAGATTTCATACTCGGATATATCCAACAAACCTTCCAGTATCTCTCAATTCGAGGCAGTAAGAGTATTTAATCCCAGCACCGCCCTTAGCCCAGTCATCAGATCCTCCTGAGGCTTTATAAAGAAGATCCGGTGCTGTTCCGATCTTATATTGGGTATTAAAACGACTTGTAAGAGCTCTCCTTCCCTCATTACCAACTCTGTAAAGTTCATTCTGTAAAGTTCATTATAATAATTAATATAATACATATATAATTCATATAATAATAATTCATTATACATAATCCGCTGGCTTTTGATCCGTATGTCCATAGGGGATTAGCCATAATTGGGAGTAGGAGTGGAAGGTGATATACATTTTGATGTTTTTCAGAGATAGGATAGTCTTTGCTACTGCATTAGTTTCAGGCTCTGAAAATGCTCTTGGTCCGTGATATCTTTTTGAAAAAAATTCAATAAATGACCTGAATTTGCAAAATATCAATTAAGCTTACACATCTGAGCAAGGATCTGAGGAGGATCCAGTGGTAGCCCATCCATATCCCCAATTGCGATTTGGATCAACTCCGATACACCTTCCATTCCGACGAGAGCGTGTCTTTCTCCATAACCTCTCTTGAGTATGGCTGTACTCGTAACCATCTACGTTGATAACAGGTACAAAATACCTGATTAAAAACGAAAAACATGAAAAATATTATGAAAATATTTTTAGAATTGAATACCAATCAAAACTATCGAGGAGGCTTGAACTTTTCCCATTAGCTTCCGTAATGAGTTTATTCATGATATATGTGGTGGTGGCAGGGGAGATCCACTCTCGGGCGTGCATTCCACCATCAACGAAAATTGCAGGTTTATTTCCTCCTCCACCGCGAGAAATCTTTGTAAGAATGATATCCCTCCCTTCGTAGCTCCTCCCAATGACTTGAGTCGTTACGAGATCAGCTCGGCTCCGGCTCATTGAAGTGCAATAATCTTTAATCGTATTGTATCGATGATATTGATCCCAATTCATCCGGGAAGATTGTTTGGGAGTTCTCCTCGGATTCTCCTCTTGAACCAATTTCTCTACATCTTCAATGACAATTTCATGGCGTAGGGAGAGTCCATTTAGAATGGATCGTAGCTGGGGAAGTCCTTCAGGAGGTGACATAATGTCGGCCGATGCATTGAGCCTTGGATATGCCCAAAAATTGACCCCATCAATTGGACCAGCGTCTAGAGCGTAGAGGGACTCAACTACCTTTTGATTTGTGATCGGAGCAGTCCGTATAACTTTGAATCCTCTGTAGCTCATCTTTCCCGAACCTGGGAATGCTTCTCCAAGACTCAGGAGAAGGAGAATTGAAAATATCGGAGGATTCCAACCCATTTTGGCGTATATTCTAGGTAAGTTATGGAGAACTGGATAATTTTGGAGAGAACTGGCTCCTCTTTTATACCAATTTTTTGGCAATTGCACTTCCCATCTTTTACCATGAGGATTCAGGAATATGCATAAAATATGAGTCAAGATCGGAGGAATGAGGATTTTGCGACTTGGGAGGAAAATTTTTGCCCCTTATGAAGGTTTGAGTTAGGTTAGTAACTTAAATGAGAGAGTAAAAAATGTATGATTATATCTAATGTTTGATTACATCTTTAGGAGAATGCTAATCAGTTGCATAATCTATTATAATTTTACAAACTTATAATATCAGTATTAATGCACACATGATTCATGAATAGAAGCAGATTGAAAAAATCAGCATAACAAAGAGACGCACAGCTTTGACACATAAACATTCCTCTTGACACCAAATGCTGACACTTGTACTACAGATTATTGTTATATTATAGAAATATCTGTATATGGAAAAGTTGGCTATTAAAATATTCATTTATTCAATTTGGGATTAATTATTTGCCATTAAAAGGGATAGTAAACGAAAGCTGATAAGCTGAATATGAAAATCTGAATCTCTATATATATCTCTATTTATATGTAGGTATATATCAAAAATTCCTTTGCAGATCTAATGTTTTCAATCATTGAACTTGAATCTGTAATTAACCTATTCGATATACTATATGAATATGATTCATAATTTATGAAGAATGCCAATGCAATGCTCAGCCAAAACTGTACAATTCCATAAATATAGTAAACAAAGATTTTTCATTGATTTGCAGAAACTATCTACGCTTTTATTTGTCTGCTCTCATATTGTTTAACAATGTTAATTCATCTTTAAATATGTATCTCTATATTTTGCTTAACATTTTAGATAGATATTTGTAATTTATACTAATGATAGATCGGCATCGCTATTAAAAAATATTAAGTTTGCTATTAAAAACTCTTTACCAAATTCTTCCTCATACTAAAGATAGACAAGATAAAAATTGAGACTTTTGATTTAATTGCTGTGCTAATTGAGACTTTGAGACTTAAGATTATAATATTAGAGCCGAATAGAGAACTTTTAATTCAAAATATTTCTCATCTAGAGCTCTATACGCTACAATAATATTGAGACATCATTAAAAGTTTCCAACTAATCTGCTCTAAATGTTAATTACCTAAAATAGCTTTAAAATAGTAGCTTAGTCCACTGCGATCTTCTTAGCGCCGTGTTGATTGTACACGAGAAGGGCTGCTGCCACTCCGAAAAGTGCGTTTGTTGCACTCCAACCAAACCCGCTTTCTGTTGACACCTCCTTACCCTTTGGAAAATATCAAAATGAGCTTATTTAATAAGTAGCAATTTAAATGTCTTACCAGAGCAAATCGCTCGCTAAACAAATGGTCTCGTTTTGCCCCAAACTGGTCGACAACCTCCCGAGCCACAAAGGAAACTCGTTCAAACTCTTTGGGAGAGACAGATCTCCTCTCCTCTTCCCGGACAAATCGCCGTGTGTCATCTCTCCTTGTCTCATCAGCCCTCACCTGACGGCGGGACTCCTCATTTCGCACTTCTCGGGCTTCTCGTCGGGTCTCTTCAACTCTGGCTGCTTCTCGCCTTGAATCAGATCGGGCAAGACGCCGGGTTTCGGTCCTTTCATCTCGGCGGGACTCTGCATTTCGTACCTCTCGTCGGGACATATCACGGGCTTCTCGCCGAGACTCATCAGCACGGACCAAACGGCGGGATTCTTCATTTCGTACTTCACGGCGGGAATCTCCAATTCTGGATGCTTCTCGGCGGGAATCGGACCGGACAAGACGACGAGTTTCGGTCCTCTCATCTCGGCGGGATTCTGCATTTCGTACTTCTCGACGAGACTCATTTTCACGAACCAAGAGGGGAGATTCAGCCCTGACCTCACGTGCTTCTCTTCGGGATTCGTCATTTCGGACTCTCCTTTCAGCATTTGCTCGAACCTCTCGGCGGGAGTCTTCTCGAGCCTCTCGGCGGCTTTCCTCAGATCGGACAAGTCGGCGAGACTCTTGGCTCCTCTCGCGACTCAAAGAGTTTCTTCGTGTATCATCTCGCTCTCTGACCATTCTCCTCCCTTCCTCGCTCCTTGACCGAACGAGCCTCCTCCCAGAATCGACTTCCCTCCTCTCCGCCGATCTCACCTCCCTCCGAGCCTCCTCGGATACAATTCGGCGATCAGGTGTAGTCTCTCGCCTTTCCAAACTCCTCATCCTCGAATCCCGCCTAGTCTCTTCCCTCCGGGACTCTTCTCGGCTTCTAGAGTTGGACCTTGACCTCTCCCTGACCTCTCGGCGTTCTTCGCTCCTTTCTCGGACAAGCCTCCTCTCATCAGAAGCTCCCCTCATCTCTCTCCTCACCTCATTCCTCTCGGTATCCCTCACCTCTCGAGCTAAACGCCGCTCCTCTCCTCGAACTCTCTCCTCAGACCCTACTCGCCTCTCCACCTCATTCCTCACCCGATCTCCAGCTCGGAAATCTTTTCCAGATTCGAGCCGGAAGCGGCTAAGCCGCTCCTGCCTCGCTTCAACCTCTGCTCGGACGCTCCGCAGATGAGATGAGATGACCAAAAGGAAAGTGAATGCAGCCAAAAGGGAAAAACACTTCTTCATCTTCCAGTGTACGCCTTATTTGTATTTTCAGAGGACTAGATGATTTAAAATTTGGAAATTGGTATATTTTAAGAGAATATTTAAGATATCGTGGGACTTTGAGTTTTTAAAATTTGCAAAAAGGGTTCCAAAAGACGACTGGAGGCTCTCAACTTGTTGCTCCTCTTTTTATACCCTTTTTTTACAAATTGGATTTGCTAGAGCCTAGAAAGTATACCAAACTCGTATCCTAATTGAATCTAAGTTAAACCGTCGTAGTTAATAATAGTCGTTACCCCAAATTCTCCAATATTGTATTTAAATTGAATTATGATCGAGAGCTCTGGAGAAAAATGGGGCTCAATTTTGGGGGTCCACTGAAGCGGATTATCACCCCCTTCTCAGCCCTAATTCCCATCAATGAATCATATACTCCACTTGCGTCATTCACAAAATTTGAGAATCGATCCCCAAGCTTTATTGTAATTTTGTAAACCATTTGCACAGAGCACTCTTTAAAAATAGATAGTTATTTTGTAATTGAATTAGCGGTTGTGGTCGTGAGATTGGTGAGATTTATAGGTTTGTCCTTATTCTCCTCATTCGGGGAAGGGTCTGTGGTGGTGGTGACGTCCGAAGTTTCGGAATTACTTGACTCGCTCGTTCCTTCCTCCGTCGTCGGATTTGCATCTTTTTTCAAATAAGAATTAGGATTTTAATTTATTATCCTACGAATGACGCAAGTAGGAAAGTTTTACAAAAATCACCTTTGACTTTTATAGGGAGGGACACAGGGATCCATTCGTTCAAGTCCCTCAATGGAAGGGAGCCGATTATCTTGGCTATACTCTTGTCCTCAATCTTGAATAGGGCAGTCTCTACAGCAGGAGTATATCCCGGTCCAGAATTATAGGAGTAGACTGGAATAATTATCATTAATTAAATAGGTGAATCATGTGTAAATTGAGAAATTGTCCTACTTGGGACAGCGGTGGTAATTGATCCATTTGTAAATTCAAAGCTCCACCGAGTTCTGCAGAAAAGAAATACATTTTTATACAGATTTCTGATTGAAATAATTTAAATACCCGTCTACAAATACATATCTGCGATAGATTAGAGCGAGGAAGACTTCATCCCCTTCTGAAATCTCGTTGGGTGACCCTGAAAGCATCAGAAGCTTGGCAGATTCCTCCCGGGATTTATTTGCAAATCCGATAGCTTTTAAAAATTGCGAAATATACTTTAAAATCTCGTCCAAAGATTCAGGATTTTTCAAATGCTTACAGCTAAGGCTCAACTCATTTGTAAATTCAATAGTTTGATCCACTCCCTCGCCAATACAGCGAATAACCCCAGTATCCTCTCCAAAATGGATCTTCCTGCATCTCTTCTGAGGTAGAGAGCATTTAAATCCCGGATATTTGTCATATCCTCTGCATTTCCTAGCCTAAAAAGCTCTCAAATTAAATTATGACACGAGAGAGTATACATATATTCGAATAGAAGTAGAATATTTTACTTTTTGAAGGCAAATTGAATTGATTCGACATTCGGAGGGTGTCTCACATTGAACAAATGAAAGCTTTCCGTGACCTCGAGCTTTTGTGGAGCAGCTATTGGAAAAATTGAAAGCTTTATAAAAATCCTTTTAAAATCCAATATCACACCTGATTGAATCTTCTGTTCCATTTACTTTCAATCCACTTTGCTTCTCTGTCTCTTCGTCTATTGAAATATTGT
>JAAZTK010000465.1:0-20729 GCA_036507255.1 Megalothorax incertus
TCATACCTCCGTGTTGAGACTTGTAGAAATGATACTTGGGCTTAATTGGTGGGGCACGATGTCGGAGCCGGTAATTTCGTCTTTCCAGGGCTATTGAGGGGTTAATTATGTACTCTGGGTTGTAATAGTCTGGTCCCATCCGAGTTCGAAGAAAGCTCACAACTCGACCCTCTCGGCTTCCATTGTAATCGTAGACGAGGGGAGTGTCATCTTCCTCCTCTTCATCGCTTCCTGCCGCCTCTCCCATTCGATTCATAATGAATCCTTTCTTAAGAATATCGGCAAAAGTCGTTCGGCCTTGAACAAAGATTGGTGGTCCTCCTCCCATAGATTGTCCAGTTCCTCCTTGGCCTCCACCAGAAAATTGAGGTCCACCACCGGAAGGAGGAGGTCCATATCCATATTGAGGTCCACCACCCCCTCCAATGGGCTCATCTTCTTGGCTGTCGCTGTCGGATCCAGGACCTCCTTGTGGTCCTCGAACATATCCTTCGGATCCTGGAAAATAGACATTAATATAAAATTAATACATTGAATGTAGGGGGACCTTGCAAAATTTACAACGACTAATTATTTTACCTCTTTGGGGTGGTCCTCCAGAAGTCCAAGGCCTTGATGGCCTTCCACTGTATCTGACGCCATTAGGTCCAGAATATATGACTTCATCCTCTTGACTTTCATCCTCCTCTTCCTCCTCCTCCTGTTCTGGCTCTTCATTCTTCTCATCCTCTTGAGATTCTTCTACGTCTTCCTCAGACTCTTCATTTTGAACTACGACCTTTTCCTTCTTTTTTTGAGTGGTCCTGGCCAGGGTCAATTGAAGGGTCAGGAAGAGGATGAAGAAGACTTTGAGCTTCATATTTCCTCCAAAAAATACTTTTATGTAAATACGACTTTATTAAAGGATTCGCAGATTCAGACTGACTGGAGAAATGAGAAGCAACCCAAACCAAGGTCCTCGGAGGAATAAAGTGGACATGGGGAGAATGCCGATGAACCGAGGAGGAAGGGTTAATGCCATGTGATTTTTTATAAGGATTTCAAGATCATCTCGCATTCTCTCTCTCTCTCTCTCGCACACACGGAATATCCACTCAATCCAGCTTTTGCAACAATCCCCAAACAACCAGATTCACTTTAAGACCTGTTTTCCCCTCTCCCTTTCAATCAGAACAATAAGATGTAGTCTCGATTTATGAGACGAGCTTAATAGAAAATTGCAATAACATGGAATTAAGTATTTAAGATGTGTAAGTATGGGATATACAGAGGATTTGTGCAAAATTCACACAAGTACCTTCTTAAGAATCATCAGTATGACCTGGGGCAGGAATGCAAAGTCCATTTACAAATTACCCTGTACATTACTGCGACTATCCTACAGTCCTACTTTGGCATCTATCTGTGTATTAAATTGCAAAATACCTAGAATTCACAGAATAGGTAATCTCATTTTGAAGGCATCTAATCTGCGAATTTTGATATATTGTACATTAATATGATAAATAAGAAAATTCCCATTAAATATCAAGTTTAAAGTTTAAACAATTCGAAATGCGTTTATTAAATAAGTATAATATTTATTATATTACTTATTAAGGTGTAGCTTCTTGCAAATTGATGTTTAATAGTAAATCTACCTAAATCATTGAATTTGATGTTAATTCAAGCTTTGTGTAATAGTATAGCGGATAGATAGTACGTTTACCAGGTAAACTTTACCTTTGGACCAAAAACACGTTAATTAAAAAAGAATTAACATAAATAATCCTAAGCCTAATAGTACATAGGTAAATCTTTCATTTTAATTAGTTCAATAAATTATCGTATTTAGGATTAGCTAGTAAGCAATCGTAGACTCGTAGTACACATAATATGTACTACTATCTGAAGTTACATATCCCATAATTTTAGCCAATTGTAATTAAATTATGCTTTAGAACTTGTATATTTGGAATTTCTTTAACATGAGAGCACCCAATAAACAGTGATTTTATCCGACTAGAAAGAATTTTAAAAAACATTTGAATTTGTTCAGATATCAAAATGAACAAATCTCAATCATTAGGCGTACCCTACTTTAAAAATTAATCCTAATCTGAAAAGCATTGTATATATTGTACTTCCTAATATAATATCGTATTATGATTCATGATATATATAGTAAATAGGCTCAATTTAATTTTAAAAGACATTTAATTAATTGTAAATAAATTAAACTTATCAAATATATACAAACAATTATAAAGCACATGTAAGTAATCGAATTGAACAAACTTAACCATTAACATTTAACATGCATCACATAATGAATGATCATACATATAACGAATGAATAGATGATTAAATCTAATTCTAAGTTCTAACAAATGTTAAACAAATCGATACGATTGTGTACATTTTGATTCACTACAGATTCTGCATTAATTATTGAATCAATGATACTACAATTTTTATGATTTGGGTTATTACTTATTAATTAATTATATATTTTAAAATTACATTTATGCGCAATAGCTGTACTCATAATTGGAATTGGGAGTCCGCTCCAGATATTGTCTTTCAATTAGAGTCTCAATGCACTTTTTAATTATACTGATGGTTGGTTGAAACCTCCCATTTGAAAGCGACAAAACCTAAAGGATATATGTATTTTAGAATTTAATAAATTCAAATTATTTAATTATAACTCACCTCTTGAATGAGAACATTATGCTTAATGACTTTTCTTGATTTCATGATTCGAACTATTGCAGCTTGAATGAATATCTTTCGGTCCTCATCAATTGAAGTGTGAGTTTGCTCAATTTCTTGAGGAGTCTCCTTTTGAACAGCTCCAGTGATCCTGAATTTGGCCCGTTTATTTGCATAGCTCTTATTTAAGTTTATTACACTTTCTTTTGTAAACTCCTATAAAATTTAATCGAAATCAAATTAGGATATATCTGATTTTATAATATTTAAATCATTTACCGTATCGTTTGAGGAAATGAGTTTACAATCAATCAAGCTCTGCAAATGGCGACAAAATTGATCTTCCGTTAACTGAGTTGCATCTTGAAGCTCTTTATAGCTCAGACTATCAGAGGACTCAAATTGAATCAGTACAGCCAGCTGAAAGGTCTGCATTGTAATGATATACGTCCTTTTTCCAAAAGACACTTTCACATCACCTAAAAAGATTATACAAAATACAATTAAAAATTAAAGGAAAGTACTAGAAACTATGAAATCTTACATGTAGATAGATGATGAAACCACGTTAGTTTCCTCCCGTTAAATTGCTTCCCATAAAAGGTTTCAAACTGTGAATACAAATACAATGGGATTTAAAAAATTGCTTATATTTAGAGATCTTTATACTTACGGTTTGAACAGACTTCTCTAAAATGTGAGGAACAGAGAAGGGCGAAGGGTTCTGCTGCAGAGGCCAAGCACCAGCCTAGATAACATTCAATAAATTATAATAAAATTTAGATTTGGAAAGAAATCCAAATATATATGCATGTATTTCATACCTGGAGGACAAGCATTGTAAAATTAACTCCCAAATTCAGTGCGTTATTAGTCAAATACTCGTTGAACTTGTTGCCCAAATCTTGCGAGACATTCACATCAGTGAACATTCTATGCAATTTATTCGTAAATTCGTAGCCACATGCTTGCTAAAATATTTAGAAAGAGAAATTACAATAAATATGATGTAATAAAATCATATAGTCAAACCTTTAAACGGTTAATCATTCCTTCCTCCGCGTCCATCGAACCACTCAATTGATGAATCAAACGGCGAGCGAGATTCCTTGCATAGAATTTCTGAAAGACATCCTTGTCATCAATATATTTGAAGATAATAATTGATTGCCCCAATTTTTCATCAACTTCAGTCTCAGAGTATCCTTTAGTAGACTTTTTGAGTAGAGCATCACAATATCTTGCAAGCTAGAATCAAATTAAAATGTTTTAAACCGTTTCACAATTGGGAATTGATGAAACTTACAAGTTCTGGTGTCTTGCATGGAGTTTTATTGCAAGATCTATAATTAATGATGGAAGTACAAGCTTTATCGAGAGAGGATATGAACATTTGATCAGAATTGAAGACGGTGGAGACTACATCCTTGTATTTCTTGTATACAATAATGACATTATCCACGAAATCGAGGTGAGCAGAGTCAGGCTTTAAATTCCTAACTGAATTCAGACCTTCCTTCTTTATATGAGCTTCAAAAGTATCAGCTGAAATACATTTAGGATTAGTTTAACTTTAAAAAATCTACGGATTCATATTATACTTTTAAAGAATTAGATTTACCTAAAACATTTAATCCTGAAATTAGCTGCTTTAAAAGGCAATACATGTTGGACAAATCCTTCCTCCTATCTCCTTCGACCATTATTTGACATTCTCCATGCAGTATGTGAAGATGGTCGGCCACTAGCCGCTTATGGCATTCACTAGAGAGTTTAGAATATGAGCTTGGATGCAAATATCTTCGGGCTCTCATATCTTCTTCGTGGAGTTTTTGAATAACTTTCTCCATATACTCGGAGACACTACATGCCTCAATTAATTTGATGGCCTCTTGTTGGTAGTATTGACCAGTGTCTTTCAAAAAAGGATCCTCGAAAGCTTTTTCATAAAACTGTAAAATAGAATTCAGAGAATGTTAATTTAAATTTATTCTACAAATAATCAATGAAATATTAATAGGAAGATACTCACAGTCAGATGAGAACCAGGATCCCCAGGAACTCTATGCTTTGGATCTTCAACAGCCACGAATGATTGAATAACCCCGTTAACAATAGTAGTAGGAACAGTGTTTTCTCCTCTTCGATCGATTCGAATCGCGTCCAGAACGAGCTCGATAAGTTTATCCTTAATCTTCTCCAGCATTTCTTGTTTCCAAATTTCTAATCCGAGTTCCCCAATCTCAATCATTTTAGAGGGCATGTCAGCTGACATCCCTCCAATAAGTTAAATCAGCCTCTGAAAGTTTGCTTTTCTTGACATGTTGTTGATTGAGGTATCTATAAATTGTAGAGGAAACAAAAGAGATTAAATAGAATCATTATTAATTTAAAATAAACTTACGAATAAAGCTTATTCAAGTACTCTATCCCTTGACTGTACTTGATCCAATAATCGTGATAAACCTTTAGTAAACTAGAATTGTCTTCATATTTCTCAATTTCACTTCGAAGCAATTGAACGTGATCTTGAAGAAATGCCTTTGTTTCTGAATAGAGTTGATTTGTATAGGGTTCTGGGTGAGCAACACAAAGAGAGTAAACATCTCTGCAAAAAAATCAATTAATTAATTTGATTAGAATTTTAGTTTGCTTGCTAACATTAACAGCCATGTAAAAACTTACGTAAAGCGATCATTCCATTCTATTCGGGGTACTTTTGATAAGGTCACCACCCCTTCGATTGTTTTCTTCAACATTCCCCATGTCAGGGTAAAGTCCACTTGTTTTGGTTTAAGCGACATCCTTAAAAATTAACAACTAAAAAGTTTTCAAACACCAAAGGTCGGGATTCCGAGTTCCGACTAATGCGAAATCGAATCCAACTAGAAAAAACATAAATGTAAAGACCAATCTTAATAACCCTTCAAAAAACTACAAACAATATAAATTTATCGACTTACCTAATTAGCTTCGAGTTTTATTAAAAATGGCACGTTTGTGAATTTTGACATTTAAAAATGTGCAATTTTTTATTACTCAGGATCAGAATGAATGAAATAAGCGTTCAAAGTCACAATTTCTCACATTAACAAACTCATCGGCCCAAAATACACGTACAAGTGATGATAAGCAAAAATTGGCAATATGTATGACGAGAATTAATGCTTTTGCCAAATGCCCAAAGGAGGTCAAATAAGGTCACAACGTCACAACAATATTGGTTGACAAACTTCCAAAAATGAGTTCAAAAGTCCACATCTTTTCATCCCCATTGACAAGTCCGATTTCCTCATATCCCAACCCGAATCCCCCGACAATCTTACCCCACAAAACACCACAATAAACAATTAATACAACCACTACTAATTACCTACTAATTAGTAGGTAATTGACATTTATTTTTAAAATTTTTTCTAGGTAGTTGCACATTAAACAACCTAAATCTTGCACAAATGTTTCCTAGTTATTTTCAAATAGGGATTCGCGGTATTTCGGGAAAGTGACCGTTGAAAAATTTTAATTTTATTTCTCGCTGCAGACCCCTGACACAAAATTAATTAAAATTCATCAAAAACAAGTGTTTGTAAGTCACAATTATTTAATATCACTTCCCCCATTAAAAAGAGCACCTTCTAATTGTTATTTTGTTAGTTTTTCAGGTCCAGTAACCACAAAATTGAGGACCCGGGATCGGATTCCTAAAAATGGCAAATTCTAAAATGTATATCCCCCTAACCGTCTTATTTGATGACCTCATGAGACATTATGACCATGTTTCTAATTTTGCAACTGACAATGGTAAGCTCATTTTTGTTTAAAATTAGTTTTGGTGGTGGCGTTAATTAAATTGGCTTAAAAAGCCGTAAAAATCTTGGTTCGAAAGTTTTATTTTTGTTTTCCCTTTCTCTTTTTTAGAATTTCTCGAATTTGTCATTAACCAAGAGGAGTGCCGGAAGCAGTGGGCAGAAGCTGAGGCGGAATGTCGACGATTGCAAACACAGCTGGAGAATTCCCAACATGAGTCTACTCGACAGGAGAGAAAAATTCAAGAGACTCGCCTTCATCTCACAGCCAAATTGGAATTAGTAAATAAGCTGGAGAAAGATAAGGAGCAGTTGGATTCTCGTATAAGTGCTTGTAGGACATTGCTCCAGCATTTCCTGGATGATCCAAAATCTAGCTCTGAGGTAAATCTATAATTTAATATTTTAAAAAATTAAAATAACACGCCAATTCAATTTTTCAATAGGCTAGGGACAAGCTCTCTACTGTTTTATCAGTTCTCGATCACCCTGAATCCCTTCGAAAACGAGAGGTGCGATCTCCAGGAAATCAGCTGGATACTATTTCTGAGGGCGACTACTCTACAGGTATTTGTTTAATATTAATTTTAATAAGACAATTAATTCATTCTAAACATTTTGTAACTCTTTCTTTTCAAGATTTGAGCATGACTCAATCTGAGGACGATTTAGATGTATCAAATGCACGAAGGCGGCGACCAAAGCGTCCTTCCCTGGATTATCCAGACGCTAAGAAAATTTCATCCTCTGTCAAAAAGACTAAATACACTTCTGAGGACAATGATTCCGAGTCTCCTGTAAGTTTTTTTTATTTAAAAGAAAGTTTACAAAAGAAATTGAATTAAATATTTGTGTCATTGTTTTATCATGTTTATAGAGGATTGATAAATTTGAATGCGTGTCAAAGACTCCAATTAAAACAGTGACAGAGGTTTATTCGGCTCAACCGATTCGAATCACTTCTACTTATGAGTCTGCTATGCCTTCAAGTTCAAAGTCTCCCAAGAAGTCGAGTAAACAAAAGGGAGGAAAGACTCCAACTTATACCCCTTCTGCACCCAAGAATCTTCCATCAGGTTTAATTATATATTTTTTGAGTATACATAATACGGGAATCAAATAATAATGAAAATTGAAAAATTAAAACTTTTCAGAAAGCGACTCGGATGCTTACTACAATTTCACTTCTGAGATGAATAACAATATGGCTAGCACAAGTAATCTAACCCCAAACACCATAGCCCGAACTCTGAGCTCTAGTGAAAAGATTGCGTTCCGACCTCACACTTTTATCCAGAAGGCGATTGTCAAACCAGAAAAATGTTCAGTTTGCGAAAAAAGAATCTTTTTTTCAAAGCCTTATCTGAAATGTAAAGATTGCAATACAATTACTCATCCAGATGGGTGTCGTGACAGGGTTGGGCAATGCATTTCTATTCGAACACCGAGCAAAACTTCAAGCCACATTATGGTAAGCCATTGTAATATTATATCCTTTGTAATTTGTGTTAATATTTTGTATTTGATTTCCAGGGGACAATTGCAGACTACGCCCCATCCGAGCACCCCATGATCCCTGCCATCCTTCTCCACTGTATTAACGAGATTGAGGCTCGAGGAATGAACCAAGTTGGACTGTACCGGATCTCTGGCTCTGATAAGGAGATCAAAGAGCTCAAGGAAAAGTTTTTTAAGAAAAAGACCCCAAATCTATCAAATGTGGACATTCCTGTACTTTGTGGATGTGTTAAAAGATTTTCTTCGGTCTGTTAGGGAGCCTCTAATTGGACGTTGGCTTTGGTCGGATTTCACAATTGCAGCAGGCTACACAGATCCGATTAAAAAGGAGATTGAATTTAATCGAATTGTTGGGGATCTTCAGATGCCGAACCAAGAGACTTTGGCTTTCATTATTCTTCACTTGCAAAAGTAAGAAAACTTACAAATTATATGAATTTATTTAAAAACTAATGGTATTTTTGTGATTGATTATTAGAGTGGCCAACACACCAGATGTTAAGATGCCCAAGGAGAACCTTGCAAAGGTTTTTGGACCCACGATTGTTGGATATTCAAGTCAAGATAAAGATTTGGACGGAGCTACAATGCTTGCAGAGACTGAGAAGCAGCATAGAGTCGTTCTCTCCCTACTCAACTTTTCTGAAGAATTCTGGGTTAAATTCCTTTACAAGGAGGAGGCTGAGAGGATCTATAAGAATGATAGGGCTCTCCCCAAGAGGTCAAGCAAGCGGCTAAGCAAACAAGCCCAATCAAGGGTGGATATGATGCGGCAGGATGGCCCCGATAAAGAGAGGCGAGTTTACTTTCCTGACGGGTCCCCAAATGAAGCTCCAACCCCACGGTGAGATTTTATTTTTAAAACGTTTGTCCAAATTGTCCAAGCTGATTTTAATATTTCAATTTAATTTACTGAATTTCAGGCCGAAGCGCAGATATTTTGAATAAGTCGATTACCAGTCTACAGTATTCTCCATTTCTACTGCCTCATTTATTTATAGGATAAGTAATTATTTAAATTATTATATTTTGTACAATACATCTATTCCTAAAAAGTTAAAAGATTTGATATTTATCAGTGTAAATTAATATAAATGTATTTAGGTATAAACTTGGTAAAAGACGTACAATTTGGCTAGTGATTAATAATTATCGAAGTTATTCCTATACGATTATTTGTGTAAGCAATTTAATATCTCTCTACATTAATTAATAATTAGCTACGTAATTATGATAACTTATAAGGATTAAGACAAGTAATGTATCTTATATACGTACAGTCCACTTCCAGGGTTGTTAGCAAAAATTCGAAATGAGATTGTTAAAGCCAATTTGTAAGATTTACGGGAAATGTGTGAGAAAAAATTTTATAGGTATTTAAAAAAATGCGAGATGACCAAGTCCTTTATTAATTATTAATCAATGTAGGTAATGTAATGATTGCATAATCCATACCTAAGTAAATAATTTTAACTACATTATAACTACAAAAAAATTATAGGTTAATTAATTTTAAAAAGTACTAATTGATAAACATGCGTTTACATTGTTTTTCAATTAAGCAATATTTGCTAACTTAAAAATTGTCTACCTATTACTTAACTTAATTTCCTGTTTTTTTATCATAATAATTTTGTAATTTTGTACAAGTTGAAAAACATGGAATAAATTGTTTTAAATGATTAATTTAATCGAGAGGATCATTGGATTCATTTTCATTGTTCAAAACTCTAATTCCAGATTCTTCCAAACTTTTAGCTTAAAAACATTTTTTTATCGAAATCCAATACTTTAGATTAGCTGAATTGCGAATACAGATAAAACAAGTAAACCAATAGAAAAACATGCAGTTTAGGTAAATCATAATCTTATTTGTATCAGTACAATGTTTGGACCGTTCCATACATATATGCCAATTTATGAATAGGTACGGACTGATTTACATGTAATAATTTATTAAGAAACCGTTGAAATCTTTACTTCCGCATTTACTCAAAGTCAAGATTTACCTTAAGTTGTGTACAAATGATATCGTCTGCATGCATTTAATCATTTATTAATGTTGAATATTGAAAAACTTCCTCATTTACTCAGGATCAGTTTGGCTTTTATAACATTTCTTATTACCTGCTAGTTAGTCGAAAGAGCTTTAAAATTCTTTAAATGCTTTGAGTGGGTCACACAATTACTTTAAACTCAAGTAGACTTAAAAGCCCAAGTGACAAATGATGGAGGTGTCAAACTCTTCATCAAACAGCTTTGGCGTTACAATTTGCACAATTCCTGGGGCTTCTCGAACACATTACTTTCGAACAGAGTTCATAATTAAGCCAAGGATTTGCATACCCTGTGGAAAACAAATTCGGTGCACAAAGAAAGGGTCGAGATGCCAAGATTGTCATGCACTCGTTCATCCACGCTGTCGGGAGAAGCTTCCCGTCCCATGCGTACCTCTATGCAAAATCCGGTTTGACAAGGTTTGAATTTTTCTATTTAAATATCTAAAATCTAAATAGGTATGAGGCTATTTGTTAAAGCTAAATTCATCTTCTTAATTCTAGAAATATCTCCGAGGGATTGGAATTGCGGATCTCGTATCTTTGAGGCAAACGCCCCTAATGATTCCTGGTCTAATTCAGCAGATTGTGAATGAATTGGAAAAAAGGCTTCCAGTATATGGAATTTACATCTTTGATAGGAGATGTATTTTTGCGAGAGAGATCTTTGCCATTTATAAGAGTGGGAAGATTCCAAATTTAAGTTCCTACAATTCACATTCATTGGCAGGATGCCTTTTGAATTTCTTGAGCGAGGGTGTTCTCCAAGAGCCACTTATTCTATCCTGGTATTTTGATGGACTTGGAACTGTTATTAACGAACCTACTCCCAAAAGAGGTCTCAAAGAAGAAACTTTGAAAAATATCATTTCTTACTGGCCCAAACCGAATCGAGAGACGGTTGCTTTCTTGATTCTTCATCTTAAAAGGTAGTACAAATAGAATGGATTTAACTCAAACAGTTAAACTTTAGTCTTTAAAGATCAATCTAATGAAAAATTAAATATAAACCCTAGGATTGTCAATCATCAAAATGGAACTACAAAGAAATCACTGGCCAAAGTGTTTGCCCCTATCCTTTTAAGGCAGACAAATCTCGAAGCTCAAGGAATACTTGAATACTTCTTGTCGCTACCTAAAAGATTTTGGCTTCAATTCTTTTTTCTTCTAACTTAAGATTAATTTAAATTTACTACAAGAATTTAAAAATAGGAAGTTTCATAAATTCATAATTTGCATAAAATAAATGAATCATTTTATTCTTAATTAAATCATCTAATTAAAAGGTTTATAAAAAGATATAGAACTTACAATTATAATACATTGAGTTTGTAAATAATTACACAAATATAATTATCGTACATGAATTGAAGGGCCTATAAATTAATAAAAGTCAAAATTAAATCTTGATAGAGCTCCTATAATTGATCTTGAATTTCGCTTAATTTGCATACCTAACTAATCGTTATTAATGAGTTCCTCAATGGACCAATCTTCAAAACTCCCATCTGGCAAATACCGTCGAATTATAATAGGGATTTTTCTTTGCTTCAATTCCTTCATAGCGATTTGAAGAGGATCCGTTTCTCCTTCCAGTTCCACCATAACAGGAGCACACATAGCTAATCGTAAATGGATTACATGAAGATTAAAAATGATTAAAGATCCAATTAATTAAAATCTCACCAATTTGAAGAGCCCTTGTCCCGAGCACTCTTGCCCTTTCATATTTCGTCATATACGGAGTTGTTATCCTTTTCTGAGCCGCACCAGCAACTCCTTCCCCTGTAGCTGCCAATATTTCAACGTTTTCATCTCCCTATAAAATAAATAATTTGTAATTAATCAATCATAAAGAATTCAATTGTCTAAATCTAATGGAATAATTTAAAAACAATACCTCATTTTGTTCCATATCATCCATTGGCTCATCATCGTCACCCATATCATCCCCATAATCCTCACCACCCCCGACACTAGACAATTAAAACATTAGTTGCAATTAAAATCAAATGCCAATTAATTATTTGCACATTTCAATTCGTTATCGGCACTGCAGACTCGACAATAGCTTAATAAAAATTATAAAGAAGAAATGCAACTTACTCGTCAGGTTCATAATCTTCGTCAGCCATTATTGTTAATTATCCAAACAATTTATAACAATTTGGGGTAATTACCTAATTAAAATTAATTAAAATCCACGAGACAGAAATCCTCAAATTAATTCGAGAAGCTTGATTTTAATTTTGGGGGATGCTGAACAGAGTTTAGCCTTGCGAATCAAAAGAAGCCAAAACGTTTCTCAAACGTTTCTTTTTTTTAAAAAAAACTTTCAAATTGTGGTTGAATGATAAATATTTATACCTAATTAATTAATATTTGATTACACAATTTCAATATTCTTTATAATTTTATTAATTACATGCAATATACAGGGGTCACAAATTGTGTAAACTCTCTACGAGTAGCATTATAATATTTTACAAAATTCTATTCAATTATTCATAATTAATTTGTATCAAAATTAAATTATGAATCATTATTTAGAAAGCAAGTGCATCTAGCCGTACTGCAGCTATTGTGGCCTTGACCTATAAGTAAAATTAATTAAATTCCAGGATAAAAATTCAAAGTCCATTGCAAACCATTTGAAGATATGGAGGTGAAAGAAGGGGACCAATCAAAACTCGGATAAGAAGATCCCTGACAAGTGGACATCCTGCCCAAAGAGTGGCCATTCCCAACTCCTGAGCTGGGTTGAATTTGTATCCTTTGACCCCCATCCAAATTAGCATCTGTCCTTGTAACCATCAAAGTTGAGGAGCTACCTGGCTGTAATTTCATCGAGGGATTGAGGGACAATGTTCTTCTCTCCCTATATCCCTCCAATCTTCGAAATTTTGCTCTTCGATTCTAAATTTAAAAAATCATATCTTCAAATCTGGACATTAAATATTCAAAAAATTGATCCTACTTGAAACCACACTTGAATTCGAGCCTGAAAAAAGACCAAAGAGAACAAATTAGCCATTTTAGGTTTATCTTCCTCGAGCAAAAATATACCTCTGTCAAATCAATTTTGGAAGCAAGCTCCTCTCGGAAGAATACATCAGGGTATCTAGTTTGTTGGAAAGCTCTCTCCAACTCTTCCAATTGATGTGCGGAGAATGTAGTTCTGATTGAATTTAAAATGATTTCCGGTTCCTTTTAAAATCTGCGTTAAATTTTTTCAATTTTTGCAACCCTTACCTATATCTTCTTTGCTTTCTTTTTCCCTCAAATTGTGGACTCCGTGGTTTACTGATTGAACTACTACTTAGTCCTGTGTATTGATAAGGATAGGGAGAAGGAGATGTCCCTTCTCCAGTTAATGAGGAAGTTGCAGAGTTCCCGCAAATGCTCCTCTCAACCCTAATCAAATCTACTGGGTTCTCTTTTACCATTTCATGGTCTGTCTGGCCTGTCTGATATTGATCCCGATAATGTTGGCGATATTCATCGGCGGCCGCTGTTAATATTCAAAGGAAAAAAATAATAAATATAGTATATGCTTTCTCTGGAATAACTATTGAAAAGTTGTTAGTCTCGCCTCCCTTGTTCTCGTACACGAGCTCTTTCCTGCCCATCTTTAAGGGCTTCTCTAATTACATAAGGTGTATCTGGGAGTTTTAATATGAAATGCGAAATACAATATAATAGGTTATTGTGCAACCATATAAAAGACACGCTTCTCTCACACCCCTCCTCCCTCCCGCGAATCTCTGGAATTTCTTCACTACCTATTATAGCTTAAATTACGTAGTATGCATAAAATCACCTTCAATTTCCCTTCATACAACTTTCACCCTCCTACAATTTACCAGTAAAATAAGTCTGAATTAAATATTCAAACCTTTCCAAAAGAGAGGAGTTAAACACCTTTACATATAGTTCCCGATTCCGTGAATGAGGGGGATCATAGAACATGAGATTGGGATTGATTGTTACTCTACTTGGAATTTCTTTGATGAAATAATTACTTTCAACTTTTATGGCTTCCAAACCTAATTGATTGGATTGTAATGGGGATTCTCAGGAATAATGTCTGTTAATCGAAAAATGAAATAAAAAAAGTGTTAATTGGTTCTACCGTTCCTCTGAGGAAAAAGTCTCGACTTGATCGAATTTTATCCGATCATTAGTGTACTCATTCTCAGATATTTATTTTCAAACAATATTATTAAATAAACTTTCAATGAGAGTTTTATAAGCAAACCCACAGTTTTCTTAGGCTAGTCTTTGTAATATCGCATTAATAGATCTTAAAAATACTACAGATCTTAATAAGATCATCTTATTAATGTGAAATACCAATAATATAGCGGACTCCGTCTCTGAGGATCATAGTCTGGACTCTGAGGATGAGATGAAATTAAAATTCTAAAATATACTATTTTTTAAAATATTTTAATCCACGTATGAAAGTAATTTGAATAAAAAATATATGCAATTTAAAACCGTTCAGAATGCATATGCACCCATTTGGTCAATGACTAATTACTATTAGTAAATGCATAGCTTATCTGTTTAATTTAGGTTGTGGGGAACCAACTTTCAAATATCTAATATTAGTACTATACTAACTATGAGAAGTATTATGTGCATTATATTAAATTGTGCGTATCAAATTAATTAATGCAAAATATATCTAATTATTATTAATTAATTAACCACCCCGGAGTATGCAAATCAAATAAATTATCACTAGTTTAATTATATTTGTACTAGTACAACGAACCAAGTTTGTGTGATAAACCTGTTGATTGTGTCAATGCGTATGACGACGTTGATGTCATGACTGAAGTCCCTGAAGAGGTGGCTATCGAGAGGGTAGATGGATTAACCGAAGGTCCTGATCCGTGATAAAAGTCCTCTGCAGAGGAAGGGCCAAAAAATTGATACGAAGTATGAAATTGTTGAGATTGTGAATGTGAATGAGCCGGGGAGATCCGAGATCGGGAAAGAATCCCGTTGATTGTGTAGAGAGATGATGAGGGAGGGGTTCCCTTGCTTGACATTTTGTCCAAAGGGATTGGAGTTGAAAGTGGTGGGACTGGGGGGATATGAGATGCTTCCTGAACCGGATCTTGATGACCTTTCTCCATGAGGCTCACTTTATAAAATCCCAGACCGTTGAGCTTATCATTTCGGATCAATTTAAACAAAATCTGAATTTACTCTGTATATGGAACAAGCGCAAGCGTTTATACTTTGTTCTTTTACCGAAGCATGAACACCAAGAGTGTGGGGATGAAAAGTAGGAGTAAGGTATAGGTTTAATTTAATTTAGATTTCTCAGTAAAGGCTAATTTGCTAATCATCGATATTCGATATATGAGATTGAGTACCTAATCTTTATAAAAGTTAAAAATTTATTATAAGTAGCTCATAATGAATTCAATGGAAAGATGATCAGACAGTCTTCCAAAGATGAATTCTTTTCTTTATAAATATGAAATATGAATTCATTCCCTAAAATCTCATGAATACAAATACATAATATGTAAAATGTCTGAATTCAATTCATAATTTAAAAAATTTTGCTAAATTTCCTTCTGGAAAGCATTATATAAGTATACTGAATTTTGTAAAAGAGCAAGGCTCTCCACATATTGTAAAGCTTATAGCGAATAAAACACTCTAGTATATGGTAGACTACCTACTAGCCATTACAGATATAAATAATTAAAAATGCTAATTAAGAGACAGACATTTGTAGCAAGAAAATGTATATTCTTGTGAATTGAGATCATTGATAAATGATAATGATTGGAAAGTTTTTTAATAAAGAGCAATTAAAGTAGGCGAATCGAGTGGAGTCATCACTTTCTGAACTTATAATAGGTACTACATTGAAACTTATTACTATTAGCCTATCTGGGATTCCTCTTTTAAAAAAACGTTTAATTAATATACGTAAATGCAATGCGAGTATTAACCTAAGAATGACTCATAAATAATTATCTACAGACTGCAATACATGGAAAAAATATAATAAAAAGTAATAAAATTATAAACAATTAACGACTCAACGAGAGCCAAGTTATTAAATTTAACTTCAAAGCTCTCCTTTCTCCGGATCAATTCTTCAACTTTAAGATTTAGTATTACCCAGGGGGATTGAAGTATTAGGGAGGGGCGGTACTGGACGGTCAGCTTATAAAAAATTGGTGGAAATTTGAATCATGGTGCCCAGCTCGTAATTCCTCCACATGTAAACAAGTGCAAAACTGTTCAATTTTTTTTAATTTTTCGGACTTTTGACCGGAAATAAAGTGTCATATTAAAAATTTGGTGTGTCCACTGTGTCAGGAGTATTTGGGGGAGGTGACCTATGCCCTTTTAAAGTGTAGACACACCATTTACCGACCTCAATTTTGGTGTAAAAATTTATTCAAAAGTTCAACATTTGACAATTGAAATTGTGCTTAATTATGGCCCAATTAAACAAATTATGAGTTTAATTGGGTAGATAAATGATGAAATTATGCCAGCATGTTTTTATTTTAGGAATCATAATTGCATTTCATCAATTAAAGGCTGTTTTTGGCAACCCTTTTTTAAGGGAAATTGACATGTCACAAATCCCATTGGATTTCGTATGCAATGCAATTAATGCACATTGCCAATAAAATTAATTAATTAATGACCAACTAGACACATAAATTGATGCATATTACCAACTAATTAGCTGTAATTAGATCGAATTCGAGGCTATTTTACTCCAAACCCGATTCCAGTTTCAAGTTCATGAAATATTCATGAAATATTCAATTATATAACGGTGAATAATTTTTATATTGACTAATTAACTATTAACATACATGGTTTATGCATATCATATATTAATTAACGCTAATTAGCTCAAAATCGAACGATTTTTGCATTTTACAAAAGGCGGCAGCCGGGCTGCCGGATATATGCAAATTAATTGGTAATTAGCCATGAAAAATATATTTTTATATAAAACTTCTACTTAGGAATGACCTCTAATTAAAATTTTATTAAAAAAAGTAAATTAGGTGCTGCAAAATGAACATTCCATGACGGGATTCGAAACCGCTTCGCAACTAAGGTCTCCTTTCCCAAACAATCTTATGGGGTGGTTGTCCTAATGCTTAAGGATAGGGATAGGGACCAGGGCGGCTCGCTTATATACCCCTTCCAGAATACAATTATTAGCTTACTATGGCCGCCAATTTTTAACCCTTCCCATTGACCCGGATGTCAACTTTTAAGATTAAATATACTGGCGCCATAAGGAAATAGGTACCTTATTATGGAATATGGATGGTTTTTAGCTCTAATGTTCCATATACGAGTTAATTAGAGATATGCAATTTGAAACCATGAATTTATGTGCTATAATCAAATGGCTGAATCTGAGCTCGGCACCCGGATTCTTATCTCCTAACGCTGGTATTACCTATCTATGCAGGAAGCAATTTTTATTCAAAGTACTTATAACCCTATAATAATTATCAACTCTTCCTAATGAATCATGATTAAAGAAGAGAGATTGACATAAATAAATGCAAGTTTCCTAATATTAATTTGTGAAAGTTGGAGAAAGCTCAAAGAAAGTCTTTGTTTCATATTACGAGTATGTGCAAACTAAATGCTCAACCTAGCTTTGAATTCTACGAGTATTCTCGTACTCTTTACCTTATACTCGTATCTCAGGGACTTGACTATCGATCCGACACAAGGCATTCGGGTTTTCGGGGTTTACCCTCGCCACTCCGAGGCCACCACATGTGTACTATATACCCGTGATCTCCTCTCTTCATCTTGAGCTCAAGATTCAAGAATTGTAATACTGCAGGATCTCCCAACAAAAGATAAATATAGAATCCCTCCTCCTTTTCAGATCTCTCTCTCTTTTTTAATGAATCAGATTGAAAGACCCCGAGGAGACGACAACGAGACAGGAATTTTCAGTCACAATTCTAGTAAATTACATTAATTAAAATAACATGTGAAGAGTGATATATATATACATCTATTTAATTATATCAGACCCTGGGACACTTTAAAAAGTGATTTCCCTTCAGCCTCTGATATATAACATGTTTCAACAACCAGTTAAAAATCTCATAAAATCATGTTCAAAGTGTTATTTATTCCCATTATCCTTGCTCATCCTTTTCATCAGCCTTACATTAATAGACCCCTGTAATGGTCTAGAAAAATCCTCTGGATATGACCCATATAGCATACTTGGGGTCAAAAGATCCGCCCAGGGTCGAGAGATTAAGAATGCCTATATAGAGCTGGTCAAAACATGGTAAGAATTGTATTGGAATTAATTTTAAGGGTCAATCTTTTATGAATTTTAATTGTAGGCATCCAGACAAGAATGAAGATCCAACAGCATCTGAAAAGTTTATTGAAATAAATAACGCTTACAAGGTACATTTTGACTAATTCTAAAATATTGTAGTCCGATTATAATTTTGTGTATGATTTATTTTTTAAAATAGCTCTTGTCAGATCCTGACCGGAGGCGACTCTTTGACCAAAAAGGGATTTATGAGGACACAATATCATCGAAATATGAACATGACTATTCCTCATTCAATAGATTTGACCCTATTGATGAAATCCTTACCTTCACAACTGGTGGTGCTTTTACACTTTCCATTTGCCGATGGATTGGCTTTTTTGCACAAGCAAAGTATTACATCGAGGTAGGCTGGAAAATATTTTAAAATGAGGAAATATAATCTTTTTTATATTTCTCCCTTTAGAACATTTGATCAAAGCACAATTCCAAAATCATTAAAGATTCCTCAGCTGCTCTTATTTTATGGGGACTATTGTGCAGGGTAATACTAATAAAGCAGAGCATTGAGTTCAATTTGAATCTGCTCTAATCGATCAATTTACATTGCATTTTTCAGATGTGCACGAGCTGCTCCTGCTTGGAGGACCATTTCAGAAGAGTTGCAAGGAATTGGGGTATTTGACTCAAGATCCATGATTTGATTTCTTACATAAAAATTTAAATTCTTAATTTATTCTTGAAGATGGACGTGGCTAGTGTTCATGCTGATCGCGAGAAAACAATAGCACGCCGAATGGGAATATCTGCAGTACCCGCTGTTGTCCTCCTAATTGAATCTCATCCCTTTCATTACAGAGAGACCATTATAGATATGCCAAAGATCATAGCTTTCCTTCGTTCAAAGCTGCCTTATGACCTCCTTACTCCGTTAGACACGACCAATGTGGACACCTTTTTAAACTCTTGGAGTGATAATAGGATCCGTGTTATAATTTTTGGGAATTTGGAGACGATTCGACTCCGTTATTTGATCCTAGCCTTTCATTATCGTGATCGAGCCGCTTTTGGATATGTCCTGAATTCATCACCAGCGGGTGAAGAACTTTGCACTCGATTTGAAATGTCAAAAACGCTGGATAGCATCATCCTATTTAAAGAATCCCATAAACCTATTGCCTCCCTCTCGATGGCGGATCTCCCTCAAAAATTAATGAAAGATCTTGTTGAGAATAACAAGTTTCTTATCCTTCCTCGCCTTTCCTCCCAAGTTATCATGGATTCCCTTTGTCCTACAGAATCCTCCCTCTATCGCCGTAGGCTATGTGTGGTGCTAATAAGCCGAGAAAATGGGAATGAAGTTGAAAATAAAGATACACTTCGAGAATTTGCAGCGAGGGAGGCGTACTCTGTGTCCAAAGTACGATTTGCATATGTCCATGAAGAGAAGCAACATGAGTTTGTATCCGCCCTTTTGAGTGGAACACATCCTCTCAAAGTCAATAACCCAAAATATAATTTAGTCGTCATTTGGAGGCAGGATAAGAACAAGCTAACTTATGAATGGATTGAAGGAGGTTGGGACGGGATACATGCAAATGCTTCCGCACAACGTCTGGAAAATACTCTGAGGAAATTGATGAATGAAAAACTTCCGCTAACTTTTCATGTTGATATCAAGGTAGGGAATATTTTAATTGATTCCCGGCTCAAACTTTTTCTAATTAAATTGAAATTGTAGGAATTGAGCGATGAACATGCCCAAGGTGTATTCTCAAAGATCCTCAAAAAGGCTTCAATCACAATGGATTTCATTCGAGGACATATAACGAGAGAATTGCTCATTCAAGCAACATCTTTGGTAGCAACTGTTCTTTTTATTGTGGCTGGAGGATTCATAATGGCATATCTTGTGTGAGTAACCTTTTAATATATTGAATTTGTATTTTTTATTTGTAAATCCATTAATTCACCGAATGGCTTATATACAGGAGGCTGGAAGAAGAGAGCATAATGGCAAAAGCCAAGGCGGAGAATGCAGCAAATGGAAGATCGCGTCCCTCTGATCGGTCCAATCTTCAAGGAGCAGAAGTGAACGCCCCTGTTGGGTCTCGAGTCGGCTCCTCTTCAACGGGATCAACCACCTTCACCTCCTCTGTATATACTACAAGCTCAGAGTTGAAGATTTATGAAATGAGAGGAGAAACGTACAATGGACTCGTACGCCTAACAAAACCAGGATGTCGGACACTTGTCCTTCTATTGGATAGTGATACAAAGTCCATAGTTCTGCCAAAGTATTACAGATGCGTTTGGCCCTATCGAAAG
>JAAZTK010000466.1:0-20721 GCA_036507255.1 Megalothorax incertus
TATTTTATTTTACTAATGTAATAATATGAGTATACAATTTATAAATTATATTTTATCTAATAAATAAAATTGAAATACAATTATATAAATATTTGTTAATAAAATTATGTTGATACAAATTTTTTATTTTTACTTTAAAGCTGTAACCTATCTATGATATTTTGATATTAATTTTTATTACTAAAATTTAGGAATATAAAATCATTAGGATATTATGCTGCTAAAATCATAATTTTTATATGTCAATATAACAGAAATGGTCTGATCAATTAATATTGTGACCAAGAATTTAATTTCTTCTACTCCTAAAATAAGGACACTTCCAACTCTAAGTTTAAAGATTGGAAATGATTTTAGAAATTTTTTTCTGACTAATTTCCTTCGCCTGAAATATCTTAGGGCTAGGCGTGAGAATTTTTGTGAACTAACAAGCTTTAAAGCGAGGGAATTGTGAATATTCCTAATTTTTTCGCAATGGTTAATTGGCTCTATAATGATTTGGGATGCATATTTTGCAAGAAATATAAAAGCTCCAATAAAAGTGATAAAAAATAGGATTTGTGTGATCTCTAGTTCCTGATGTGAGGATATTAGGACTGCTGATGATAAGAGAGTAATTCCTAGGATTATAGATAATACCAGACCTATGAAAGTGTAATTCCTTGCAATCTCGTTGCAAGTCGTGTGAAGCCATTGAATAATTCGTAGGAAATGCGCTGTTTGGGACCAAATTGGGAATTTTTGAGGGCGTGCAACAAATTCCCTCATCCAAAATGATACAAAGCCTAAAATAAAATAATAGGGTGACAAAGCCGCCATGATTGTACCCCACATTTGAAATCGCATCAGGATGTAAATAAATGTGAAATGAGTCCGTAGTTGAGGGGGAGGATCAAACAAAAATTCAATAAATTGGTAAAAGTATCGATAAAATGGATCCCAGTCATTGTAAATGAAGGAAACCCCAAGAAAAGTACACGTGAGAAAGCCAAAACTCATGAACATAATGCCATTTTGTGCAATTTGAGATTTCCTATTCAGCAACGCCCTCCGGTGGCAGGTAAGGTATTTTTCTAGAAAGTTTTAATATTAAAAATTTTATATTTTATTTATATTTATAAAAATTTTAATATTCGATTCTTTATTAATATTATTTAAATGCCCATTAATATCTAAGATTTCTCATACCTGAAAATTTCTTATCCAACCACAAAATTTGATTTACAAGGTACACCAAATCTTCAACATGATTCTGGGCAAATGTGACGGCCATCAATGTAATGCATAGGCATAATAGCATGCAAATGTAGAAAATTCGCATTTGGGGTGAAATGGACTCAAAAAGGGTCACATCAAGGATATTGCAAGCAACAAAATATAAAAATGCGAACCAGTTCCAGCAAATACAAATTTTGAACCGATGTCGAAGGAATGTTGGATCCAACGCAAATTGGGATTTCCGAAAATCCCAATAGGTGGGCAAATTCCAGATGCTCAGAAGGGAAATCCCCAATATGATGAGATATCTATCGATTTTTGATATCATTTTGGAATGTTCTGGAAATGGGATATTGTTTTATATCGAGAGGAGTTTATAAAATTCGGTCTCCAAATGGCATTTTTCATTTGGAATATGCTATGATTTAAAGTTTACAGGGACAAAAATTAACTGGACATCAGCCAAGCATATTTAAGGAAATATTGAACATAAATTATGGGCAATTAGCTTGGCAAAGAAGTCAAATCCGTTCTGGAAAAAAGTTAAACCTTTTTCTTGTTTCTGACCAATTCCTCTATAATGTCGCATATGAATTTAATCCACGTCCCCGTACCCTAATTGGCTTAAAATTATTTTTTAAATATTTTTAAGTTGTTTTCCCCTTAATTAAACTCAATAATTGTGCTCCAAAATAAGCTTTTATTCGATTTAACATGGTAAGGGCAGTCCAATAATAATATTACATATTGAAATATTAGATTTAGGTATCTCCATAAAATGCTTATACAATTAAAATGACTCGTGCCCCTCGTCTACCGTATTTAAAGAAATTATAGATAAATATTAAATAGCCACGAGTAGGTAAAGTTTCTCTAAAAAATTCATACCCTACCCCCTGATAAACCATCAAATATTGATAGGATTTTAACTGGATTAAGTAAATCTTCTTATAGTCTGGAATCCTGATAAAGGGTTAGTATCGAGAGAATTAATATTTGTCCAGATTTGAATAGATCTTTATTTATATCTTTAATTAATGCTTAATCTACATAATTCTAATTACGATCCACGGTCCTAAAAGTTATAGACTCGATATTTTTATTCGTAATTCGTTGAATAATGCATGTAAAATGGGATTTGGAAATACAAAAAAAATTTGCCTTCATATTTCAGTCTAATCTCTAATGAATAATATTATATCTGTTGTAGTTGGGTGCACACATTTATATTATAGGATTTATTGATCGGAAATAGCTGCTATTTACTAATTGAATTGAAGAGAAAAAGCTCCAAGAATATTTTTCAGACCATTTTTATTAGGAAAGTCAATATAATTAAATTGCATTTTTTTGTAACATAAAATTAGGTGCAAACTATAACTCGACATGAATATTTTTACAAATAAAACACTTGAAATTGAATTTTTAGAGCATATCGGGACGAGTTTGTCCCTTTCCATCGGCCTGATCAAACTGTATCAAAACTATAATATGTGTAATCGTCATCTTCAGAACCTAGAAAAGGTCAAAGGTCAACAAGATATGTTTATTTTTATTTTAGAATATTCTGATCAATGATCCTTACCGAAATGATGTTCTTTTTATTAACCTTAAATAGCCCAAGGGCTGACACACCGGACATGGGTGACGAGAGAACCAGATTAAGAAATTCTTTGCACTTTACAATTGCATTATTATAATTAATTAAAGTTAGGTTCATTTAAAATAAATTAAAATTACATCTTGGACATCCTCATTCTTTTTCAATGAGACCAAACTTGCCCGAAATCCAGCACATTTTAATTTATTCCATCGGTCTTCAAATATTTGACCTGACATTGAAAGATGAATAATCCTACCAAAAAGGGGTCCGATCATATAACCAAAAATGTTAGATGGGTCAGACCCATGAAGGACGATAAAGAGGACACAAACAATGGACACGGTAAGTTGCAGGAAATAAAATACATAGAAAATTGATGTATATTTCACATGAGCGTTGATACATCCCAATAAGGAAAGATATGAACGAGATGCAGTACGCCAAGGGCGACCTTTAACCTGGAAAATCATTTCTGGCGACTCTTTTGCATCAAGGGATGACACAATTCGATCCATCCGTTCTTTAAGAACTTGACCCAACTGGGAAATCCGGAAAAAGTCGGAAAACACGATAAATTCAATGCTTGCAAAGGTTAAGGCGGTCACTCCAAAGCCAATCTATTTGAATATTTTTTAGCCCGTTATCTCAGTTTAAGGGGAAAACGGGCTATAGTGTTCGGTATGTCCGTCCGTCTGTCTTTCTGTCCGTGCCCATGATAACTCTCGAACGCCTTGACCGATTGACCTCAAACTTGTCACACATGACCCCCATGACCTCTCTTAGTTCAAGTACGAAGATGGAGGTCAAAGGCCAAAGGGCGCGGGAAATTTGAATATTTGAAATTTTCACCGTAATGTATTCTTATGGGACGAAAAATTCAAATGGCGGAATTTGGGCTTGTGTGGGCGGGAAATTTAAATATTGGCGGGAAATTTGAATTTGGGCGGGGAATTTGAATTTAAAATTTTTTTAAAAGAGAACGGGCTTTCTGCACGGTTTATCCGTTTTGTTTTTTTAAGAAATCTAGAAAGGTGAATTTACCAAAGGATGGGATAATATCTCAAATCCAACTCCAATATTAAAATATCCCGATTCAAGTCCATCATAAACAACCTTGGCAGGATAGATGATAATAAGGAGGCTATTGAGGAATGGACCCCAAAAATGCGGAGGAAATCGAGGATTCTTTTCAGGCTCTTTCGGGGGATGTATCCGATCATGCTCATCAATAGCCTTATACACACGTAGTAGATTCCTCGTCCAAAAGATATTGAGAAATGTGGTAAATAGTCCACAAGTAAATGTTGTAAGGACAGTTACGCCGATGGCACCCGCTTCCAAATGAGAATAACTCCGAATTTGTCCACTTTTTTCGTAATCCAGGCGTAGTCCGACATTTATACCGACCGAGCAAATCCCAGCAAAGAATAATTTGATGATATATATGCCCCAACTAAAGATAGGAATAAAATTAAAAAATTTTCAAGAAATATAGTTAATTCTAAACCTGAATAGATGTATAAAGGAGCATATCTTAAAATGTAATCCACTAGTATGATCCCCAAAAGTCCCTTGAACTGGAAATCCACCAAGAAAGTAGCCAATCCATGAAATTATCTTGAAACGAGAATAAATTGACTTTGAATTTATCCCAGAATTCAGATCCATCATATTCTCGTCAATTTGGAATATTAGAAGTGACTTTTTAGAAAATGCACTTTAAAAAATTAAAAACAAATTGTTGACTTTTGCAAATTGCCTTTGAAATTTGAATGCCTTTATATTTTTAAATAAAAGCCTATACCTAACACGGGTTCTTCAATGGTCAAACTCGTACTTGATTAAATGTAGAATTTTAATATAATATCATATTTGTTTAATGGGTTGGGAAGTTCCAACTTGGAACTCAGGTCGCGGTGTTTTTAGGATCCCAAGTTGGAGTAGTTCCAAACTTCCTATTAAAAGATCGAGGTTCTTTCTGATGGTAAAGTCCCACGTCAATATTTTTCCACCCATTTAAAAAATAATTAGCAATTAAGGGACTTAGGATAAGATCTATGAAGGCAAATATCGCAAAATTAGCTTCTAGGATCGTCGTAATGATTGCAAATCTAACCGATATACCCTTAATTCTAAGATTGATCTATTCTTTTAATTTGCTTGCCTTTATCCTCCTTATAATTTGTCAATTGGATGGACTTGACCTTAGTTGACCTGCTTTTTTAAATTAATTAATTAATTAAATTTAATTTAGCAAACCAAAAAAAACATCAACAATTCCAAGTCCGACCGTTCCTTATATGCAAATGAAGCCTTATATCAAGCTAAATTCTGCCCAAAAATCCGCTCCAAAATGCCGTTTGAATTTGCCTCGATTCGTCGGCTCCAGACTCCTCCGGGATTTTAATTGTTTTTAATTAAATTACGACATCCGCAGCTGACTTCCGGTCCACTCGTGACATCCTAACCTCCTCGGAGTCCTCCTCACCACCGTACACCATGTTGCAGCAACCTCAGCAGCAGCCCCCCATCCCAATTTACACTCCAATTGTACCCAATCGCCTTTTTGCCGACTTTCCACCTCTGACACTTGAAAAAATCGAAGAATTGAGACTGCCCGTGACACACCGGGCTTCCCCACATCACTCTGACATGGTGGACAGGGTGGTTTGTGGTGACAGGTACAAAATCGTCACCCAAATTGGATCCGGGTCTTTTGGCAAGATTTACAAAGGAAGGTGTTTGAATACGGGAAAGGTAATTTGATTTATATTGAGATAATTAATTGTTTTAATTGTTTTTAATTGCTTTTTATTAATCAACAGGAAGTGGCCATCAAGAGGGAGACCCTACCATACAAATTCCTCAATCTGGAGCGTGATATTTACAATAGGCTTCGAGAAGTGACCGGAATCCCGTCCATCATGTACTTTTTTGTACTTTTAAATATTAATTAATTAATTTTTAATTTTTGCCATTTACAGACATTTTGCTGAGGAGAAACCTGAAAGATTCCTCGTTATGGACCTTCTTGGACCATCCCTCGAAGATGCCTTCATCGCTTGTGGATCCATATTCAATTTGAAGACCGTTTTACTTATTGCTGACCAAGTCCTCACCATTTTACAAGCACTACATAATGTTGGGTACATCCACCGTGACCTCAAGCCTGAGAATCTATGTCTTGGACGCTCGGCCGAATACAAATCTCACCAGGTTTCGATTTAAAAGCTTTTAAATGCCATTTTTATTCAATTTTTGCAATTTTTGAGCAGATTCACCTCATTGATTTCGGTCTAGCCAAGCGATACATTGACGAAGCGACTCAGAGTCACATTTGCAGGACTTCTGGACATCAAATGAACGGTACAATTCGTTACGCTTCCATCAATGCACACATTGGGATCGAATTAAGGTGATTTTTACATTTAAATCGATGTATTTTGAAGGGTTTTAGAGCTTTTTGGAAGTTTTGTGGATTATATGCTTTTTTTTGGATTTTACAGCCGCAGAGATGACCTCGAGTCCCTCGGGTACATCCTCATCTACTTTCTAAAAGGTAAACTCCCCTGGCAAGGGCTTCCCTTGTCCACCAAGGAGGAAAAGACGAGGGAAGTGTCACGAGTGAAGCGTTCCACGTACATTCATCAATTGTGCGAGGTGAGAAGGTCATATTTGAACTTCTGAGGTCAACCTTGAGCTTTCCAAGTCATTCTTTGGTCTTCAAATATTGAAATTAATGATTTATTAAATTCTAGGGCCTTCCACACACCTTTCGACTATACATGGACTATGTCAAGCACCTTCGATTCCACGAGACACCCGATTACTACTACCTCCAGGGCCTTTTTAAACAATGTTTCATCGACCATCGCTTCTCGTACAATTACAATTTTGATTGGATTGACAAACTCCTCAAATAACCGACCCCAGCAAATGAATTAACTCATTTTTTCCACCGAAGTTTTTTAAATTAATCTTCTTTTTGAATTTATGTCTAAAAATTAAATAATTAGGGCTTAATTAGCCATCCTCGGATCCTACTTTAATTAAGGTGTTCATTTAAGCCTCTAGGTCTCAATTGAACTATTCTTTTGTTTATTTTTCTGTCCTAATTGGCCTTTAAAGTGCTGTTATTTCACTCCATTTACTGTTAAGTTTCTTATTCAATTCAGCCGTAGGTTTCTTTTAATTAATTAAGGCTATATAATTGAATTAATTGTCGTGTAATTAATCTACAGAGCATTGTTTAATTAAGGATTTTAAAAAATACCTCGATCCGAGGTTTTAAAATGGATTATTCTAGACTTTTTTTACCTAATTAACTTGCCATCAATTGGCCCAAGCTCCTAATTAATTAATTATTAATTAAAAACAAATTGTACATAATTAAATGTTCCAAATTATATGAATTTCATTTGGGAACCTTACTAAATTGTTCATAATTAATTAAAAAATTGTCTTCCAAAGTTTAATGAATTTTTTAATTGTTTTAGGTTCAAAAAATGCCCATTTTTGAGCGATTTGGGGGTAATTCTAATTTAATTTTAAGGGTCATTGTAATTGTTTTTAATTTAATTTATTCCTATGCTCTTTTGCAATTGACCTTTGACCTTTGTCACCTTTTTCCCGTCAAATTAAAATTGTTTTTAAAAATTGGTAACGTTCCTCAGGATGCCCCAACGGTTAGAACCCCCTTCTAAAATCTGTATGTCTCCAAATTCAAAATAACATGTGAAATAAAATTTTTACCAACAAAGAATTCCTCCAGTTCTAATTTACCATCAAATTAAGCAATTTTATTAGTTAAAACATGTCGTAATCAGCAGCAATTAATTAATTAATTATGTTGGGTTCGCTTAGCGTGACCCAACTGAGGTCAACAATCCGCCTCCGATGTTCTCAAGTTTCACATTGGTCGTGGCCACCTTCAACCTCCCCTCGGAGGATCCTAAATTACTCTTCAAGTCCTCAACAGTTGTCCACGACGGCGGTGGAGGCTTCCAAACCGAAATCAAGCCGGAGGAAGCTGAAAAAAGAAGATGCGGATCAATTAAGCAAAGTTAACCTCGAGGATCTCGGGAGGGAAGCAAAAGAACTTGGACTCCGGAGGAATTTGACCTCTTTCCTTGACCTCTGCATTTTCAACTCGTCATTTTCTAAAGCCCTCACCACCCTTAATTACTACAGGTCTCGTAGTCGTCTTCTCAAGTCCACGGTGGCCCTTGAGGATGCTTCTTGTCACAATATCATACTTCATGGCTATGCTGGAAAGGTATTGTTTTTAAATATTCGATTTTAAGCTAATTAATTGCTAATTGGTATTGTCTTTTTGCTTTTTTGCAGGGTAATTATACCAAAGTTAGGGAAGTATTTAATTGGATCACCGAGGATGGTCTGACACCAAATATCCAGTCATTTGCAGCAGTTTTCGAGTGCCTCGGGAGGCTACCACCGACCGATACGAACATTAAGAACCTCCGAAGTCATTTAGAGCTCCTTACAAAGCAGGTAATTAATTAATTAACTAATCCACATGCCCAATTAGCTGTAGAACCGATTTTAAAATTAATTGGTGCCTTTTTACGGGGTTTTTGGCTTTTTTTCGAGCATTTTTTCGAATTTTTAGCCACCAAAATTGCCAAAAAAGCACGACAATTGATTTAAAAACAGCTCTAATATTTAATTAAACACTTTAATTGATTTATTAAGGTCTTAAATATCAATTAAGGTGCTTTGGGGCTTTGACTTTAATTAATTACGTGATTTTTTCATTGTTTTTCAGGGTTCTAGCCGAGATGACCTCTTTAACCAGTGCATCTTCATTAAGGATCAGCGAGAAATGATTTTAGGGGCTCTCCAACGACTTGACCCGACCTACAAACCCAATTTAATACGTCAAAACTCGGATTATGTCACTCCGCTGCTTACACACTTAAATTCACCGGAAATAAAGGAGCAGCATGTAAGTTTTTAAGCAATTAATGGAATTTACGTGTGCTTTGAATGCTATTTTTGCTTAATAATTGTCTTAATTTGCACTTGGAAGGTTACATCTCAAGGTTCGGGTCTATTCAACCACGGAGAACTCCAGAATCTGTTCCAGGAGCAGCTCCAACTCGAGCTAAAAGGGTCAATCAAAGTCCAGTCCATTGAACTCAAGGAGGATAACGAGAATATTCAATATTACGTAAGAATCTTCCATTTAAATTAAATTGGGGTGCTTTTTATGACTTGTTCCGTGTTTAAAATGAATTAATTTAAATTTCAGAGGCAAGTACTTGAAGAAACGGAAGAGAAATGGAAGGTAGCGATCGAGGGAGCCCTCGGGAGGAACACAGCCAACCTCCTAAGCCAGACAGTCCGTAATAAAGCACAGCGGTTCATCAATCTCCACCCATTTCTCAAATTCCTCGAACCCCAAGAGTTTTCCAGGATTATTCTGCAGGTAAAACATGGTCAATTAATCCTGAAATTCAAGAATGTCACCCTAAAATTTTGGTATTGTTTTTATTTCCAATTTAAAGGAAATTAGGAAGCTTGCAGAAGGTTCAGAGACCTATAGCCCAGCCGTTGTGCAACTCCACAGGGAATTAGGTGCCCAAATCCTCTCCAGATTCCAAGTTCGATACAAAACTGAAGCAGGGCTCCTGGCTAAGATCTCAGGGATGTATTCAGATTATTTACAATGGTATTTAGAGCCTTCCGCCCACGGGGTAGGCTTCAATTCAAGACAGAAATGGCAGGAGCTCCTCTACGAAGCAAGTTCAAATGGACCTAGTGTTGTAAGTACCCTTTAAATGTATTTAGACTGGGATTTGATTAATTTGAAGCGTGTTTTTTCGTTTAAATTAATTTCTAATTGCATTTCCGTTGCATTTTCGTAGGATGTTGAAGAAAAAAGCTGGCCAAATGGAATCCTATGCTCGCTGGGGAAATTCCTATACGAAATCATTATGAGGGATATCAAGATTGATGTCAATATTCTCAAACCAAACTCCAAAACACCGTAAGTCCCATTTAAAACTTATAAAACCCCTTCTAAACTTCCCTAAACATCATTTCCCATTATATGACCCCATCTAATCCTAAGTAAAAATCATTTCCTATTGTTAAACCCAATCTAATTTAATTTAGAAGGCTCAAATCAATTAAAAGAAGCACATTTTTAACAAGAATCCCATTTAAATCCATTTAAAAGACCTTTTTAAATAAAAATAAACGGATTTGAATTAGAAATCCCATCGAAATTCATTTAAAATCAAAATAAACGAGTTTGGAAACTTGCAATTCGTGTTTAAATGCTCTAAATCCCGTAAATTAATCCAATTTCCGAATTTTGGATGCTAATTTACTGCAAATTGACTTTAAAATCTCAGAAATTGGATTTAAAATTCGAAAAATGCATCCCAAAATGCTCTAATTTTATTTTAAAGGTTCTAAAACGTATTTAAAAAATTTAAAAACGTTTATTTGAATTTACAGGCGATACGTACCAGCTTTCTACACAATCTTTCGTATGCACGGGGTTCAGACAAAGGAAGAGATCAAGCCACATCCAATCCTCGTTAAACTCTTCACCCTCGCATCTCGGAATCAACTCAGTTTTGACTCAACCCAACTCCCTATGCTTTGTCCGTAAGTTTAAAACTTTAAATGCTTCAAATACATTTTAAAAAGCATTAAAAAGCTTTAAATAATTTTTATTTCAGGCCAATCCCATGGGCATCCATTCGTACGGGTGGCTACCTCCTCTCCGAAGCTAAAATCATTCGTCTCCCATTCTCTGCGAACCAACAAAGAGAACGCCTTGCTTCCGCACCACCTCAAGAACTCTATCCATCCCTGGATTCCCTCAATCAGCTCGGTTGCGTCCCTTGGGCTATCAATCAGCGTGTACTTGACATTGTTATACAGCTATTTAACAATGGAGGAGATCATACTCTGGATATACCACCTCCTCCGTCCTCCCTGCCACCCCCACCAACGATGGCACGAGATACCCCCAAGGAGGAGCGGAGTAAGATAGCAAAACAAAGGTTAACTCTGAAGAAAATGAAGGCTGAGATGTATTCCCTTTGGTGTGATGCACTCTACAAGTTCTCACTCGCTAATCACGTAAGCCTAATTAATTCTAATAAATTAATTGTGCCCTTTAATTAAATTTAAATGGATTTGCAATTAAATTACATTGTTTTAAATGGAATTTTGTATTTTAAAATTGCAGTTTCGCGACTCTGTACTCTGGTTCCCACATAATATGGACTTTAGAGGGAGGGTATATCCATGTCCTCCGCATTTGAATCATCTAGGTAAGCCTTAGCGCAATATAAACAGCTTTACAAACCTTTCTAACGCATTATAAACTTATAAAGCCATTCGGAAATAGTAGCACAAATCCTGGCATTTTAAAAAACGTTTTAAGATGATTTAGAATGCTAATATATAGAGAAATGTGCTTATTTGATTAAAATTGCGTAAAATTGCTTTAAGATGGCTTTAGAACATGCTTTTAAATGAGAAATAAAAGATTTATTGATTATTCCAGGAAATATTGATTTCATATGATTGTTTTTGTGATTTTAGGGGGAGATGTGGCGAGAGGGATCCTGAAATTCGCGAGGGGAGAACCTCTAGGGCCTAGGGGGCTGGATTGGCTCAAGGTAAATCTCATTTAAGGGCTTTAAAGTTGATTTAAATTATTTTAAAATGTCTCATTTGAATTCTAAAGCACATTTAAAGAAGTTAATTGAATTCTAATGTATTTTTGACTATTTCAGATCCATCTAATCAACCTCACGGGGCTCAAAAAGCGGGACTCACTCGCGGAAAGGCTTGCTTATGCCAATGAAATTATGCCACTCATCCTAGACTCTGCTGACAATCCTCTAAACGTAAATCCATCGCATTTCAATTCATTTAGAGTCGTTTTAGCACTTATAAACCCTTTTGCACCCTTCTTAAATAATCTTATCCATGTTTTAGTCACTTTTAAATGCCTAAAACCTTTCTTATTAATATTTTAAATGCTTTAAATCGCTTGAAATGTATTTTAAATGGGTTTATTTCATTTATTTCTTGCAGGGGAAGCGTTGGTGGTCCACCTCGGAAGAACCCTGGCAAACTCTAGCCACTTGCTTTGAAATTGCTGATGCCTCAAGGTCTCCAAACCCATCTGCTCACATGTGCTCCTTCCCAATTCATCAAGATGGCTCCTGCAATGGTCTACAACATTACGCAGCTCTCGGTAGGGATCAAGCAGGCGCTGAATCTGTCAATTTGTACCCATCAGCAAAGCCTCAAGATGTATATTCAGCTGTAGCGACCCTCGTAGAGGCGGCAAGGGCAAGGGATGCAGCGAATGGGGTCAGAGTGGCTCAGATTCTGCAAGGATTCATCGGGCGGAAGGTTATTAAACAGACTGTAATGACTACAGGTGAGAAATGGCCTTTTTTACATGCATTTACATGCATTTTAACCCTGTATTTAATTAGATATTGTCATTTTACATGTAATTTTGAATCAAAAGTATTTATTTGTCATTTTAGTGTACGGAGTAACGAGATACGGAGCTCGTCTGCAGATTCAGAAGCAACTTAAAGGTATTTCACATTGAAAAATATGCGGATTTTAATTAGAAATGATAAAAAAGTATCAAAAATAGGGTAAAATATGCTTTAAAATGACTCTATTTTAGATTTGGAAGGCTTCCCAAAGGAGCATCTTTGGTCAGCATCACTCTACCTCGTTGGGAGGACCTTTGAGAGCTTGCGAGAAATGTTTACGTCCACAAAAGAGATCCAGGTACTTCAAAAACATCTTTAAAATATCTAAAATGCCTTTAAAATCTTCCAAAATGGCTTTAAAATTATTTAATTTCATTTAAAGTGCTTTAAAATGATTTTTAAAATGTATTTTGTAACTTTGTTCCATTTGCAGGATTGGTTTACCGAGTGTGCTCGTATGATATCCAATGTCTGTGGCCAAAATGTCGAGTGGAGGACACCCCTAGGTCTCCCAATTGTCCAGCCATATTCCCGTCCATTTAAAAAGAACTTGGATTATGGGACTCCAACCAAGATATCCGAAGTGACATTCTTTGATTCATTCGAGTAAGTTTTAACGCATATATTTAAATTTTTTATTCAAAACTGCTTGAAATTAATTTAAAAAATGCCTAAAATGTATTTTTTCAGGCGTCCAAATACAATGAAGCAAAAGAATGCATTTCCACCGAATTTCATCCATGCTCTCGACTCCTCCCATATGATGCTTACGAGTATACACTGCGAAAGGGCTGGGATTACCTTTGTATCCGTTCATGACTGCTATTGGACGGTAATTAAATTTTTATTTAATTATAATAATCATTATTTAAGCCTTTAAAAGAAACTCATATTGAAATTGCATGTGAAATACGCTTTAAATACGAGAATTGAGTGTTTCTCGATGGGATTTTGGTCTAAAACTACTCAATTTAACGTTTATTTATCTTTTTAATGCTAATTTAATTGTTTTTTGTTGATTTTAGCATCCCTCAACCGTTCAAATAATGAATCAAGTAAGTTTCTTAATAATACTCCATCTAAAATGATATTTAATGATTTATTGGATTTATTTGCGATGATTGCATTGCTTTTTTAAGGCTCCCAATTACATATATGCATTTTTTTAAATTTAATAAATTAATGCAATTGAAAATTGGGGAAATTAATTCCGTTTTCAAGTTTAGGCTTGATAATTCATGATTTATTAAGCCCGAATAGGAAACTTACATTTAATTGAATTAAAAATCAATTTTATTTAAAAAAAATAGGCATTAAATAAGTTAAATAAATAAATAAAAGTTGTTTTAATGTTTGGAAATTCTTGAAATTGCAGGTTTGTCGCGAGCAGTTCGTAGCGCTTCACTCGGAGCCGATTCTGGAGGATCTTTCGAGGGATTTGAGCGAGAGATTTAGTTATAAAAGAAGGTAGGTTTGCCACAAAATTAAATAAATTTTAAATTAGAGTAATTTCTTAAAAATAAACTGTATTTCTTGTATTTTTTTAGCGAAATGACCTCAGGGGACAATACCACTGTTGGAGTAATGAAATCAAGACTGAATAACCTGCTTCGTGAAGTCCCAGAAAAAGGGGATTTTAATTTAGCATCTGTTCTAAATTCAACCTACTTTTTCAGCTAGTTTCTTCGTATTTAGTTTAATTTTAGTAGGTTAATTAGGCTTAATTAGCCCTGTATTAATATGTATAGATGTTTATATAGTCAATTTTACAATTTTGCATTTGCTCAAGACTTAAACTAGTCGAATTTGAATAAATACTTGATCTTTATACCGATAAATAAGCTTATTTTTCTCAAATAATTTAAAATAGCTTTTTAAACCATATGAAACCATTGTCTTTTTGAGGCTGCGAGGTTTGGTGTGGGTTTGGTTGAGGATTTGGAGGTGGTTTCTGGAATTTGGCGAAAAGAGAAGATAGGGATGGCTTCCGGAAGATGTTAAATGGTCCTCCGAATGATGGGAAGGTGGGGAAACGGTGTCTAGGTTGTTGAGGAGGTCGTGGCCGCCATCCCCAAGGTCTTGGAGGTGACATACCATGACCTCGGCCTTGATGAGGACGATTTCCGCCGCCTCCGAGGGGTGTTAGGATTAGGAAACCGTTTCCGCATTCTTGAGGTAGGCGTTGGACGAGTCTGGAACGCCCAGAGGATCTTGTGGAGGTGGGGTATGGGAGGAGTAGACCCAGGTGGAGTAGGATCTAGTGGAATTTGAAAGAATTTATTAGAATTTGATAGTATTTTGAAGAATTTGTAAGAATTTATTGAAAAAATTGGTAAAAATTGAGGAAATTTTAAGATTTTGATGGATTTTGAGCAGAATTTGGAGGAAATCGAGATTCGGAATGAAATTAGGGATACATATTTTGAACTTAATGGGGATTTACCAGAATTTGATTGAAATCCATTGGATTTTTAATATTAAATGCGGAATTTGATTGAATTAAATTGAGGAGATTGGAGTAAATGAGAGTAAATTAACACGGAAATACAGGATTTTTACGCCGTATAACTTTTACGGGTTTTTAAACTGCTTAGATAAAATATTAAAAGATTAAGCTCTGGTTTAACAATTATAAGCTTAATAAGATTTGCAGTAAAACGAAGATTAAAGAAATGATTGCCTTTAGAGAATGAAAGGATATAATTTTGAAATAGGATCGAGAATGAAAGGAATGCGAATAAGTTATAGAGAAATGAATGAAATGCATCAAATTCAGAAAAAATGCATTTTTTTGCGGACGAGTTGAAAAATCGAGACTTTGACGTTCTTTTTTATAATTTTTCCGCATCTTCACGAGCCGCCCAAGTCGAGACCATATCATTTAAAGATTCTCGAGGACCTGAATGAGCCCTCAAGAGGATCTCGAGAGCAATTAATTCATTGTCAAGATCTTTATTAACTTGCTTTTTTCGGACAAAAACTTTTTGAGGCTTTACGGATTTCACGCTTTTAATTTCTTGGAGTTCAAATGAAATATCTCACTTTCTTATACTTATATCTGTATAAACCTAGCTTCGCAGATGCATCGTATTCATTGTGGCATATGATTCAAGTAATATTATTAGTAAATGACGCATCGGAAATAGAGGAAAGATTTCTTGGATTTCTCTCATTTGCACATGTTTATACGCAAATTATACAGGATGTAAACAAGGGAAAAATACTCTTGATTAATTCATAAGTTAGAAAAACAGCATTTGTCCGGATATCTTCAGAGTAGCATATTAAACATATACGGAAAAAGTGCTCAAAAAACGCAATTAGGTCAACACTCGAGTTCCGTTACTTGCCTCAATTTTTGCGTGTCTCGATTGAAATTCATGTTCCATTTTGTTCATTTTTTAATAAGACATTTTGATTAAAAATTTAAAATATTCTACAATTTAGGACATGGATTTAATTAAATTTGCTACCCTATCCGTGAGTAATTTATTCAAAATATTCAGGCAATTGAATTTAAACAATTAATTTCCAGATCCTACTCCTTCTATTCGTAGAAATGAACCATCAGACTTTGGCTCACCCTGCCCCAGGCTGTTTTTACATGTGTTCTAATGTTCGCAAAAATTTTGGAAGGCGTCGTCATCCATCAGGGTCAAGTGGAACCCTACGCCGACGAGGGCCGACTTATAGCCGATACTCTAACCCATTTAAATTTAATTTTTGGCATGCAATTGGACACAAATGGGCTTGAATTCTAATTTTTAATACACTTTCTTGTTTTTATTACAATTTCTATTTTTTTACAATAAAGTCACTTGTTTTTAACACTAATTAGGGCATTATTTCATTAATTAATGTCTAGAATAGCATTAGTTAATGTCTAGAATTCCTCCACTTTCGGTTATTGACCTTTGACACGACTCCCACGACCCATCTCCATTTGAATATTCATCGAAGATTGAGGAAAGTTGATTTGAACTCCGCCTTCGTCATCCAGTAGCATCTCCTCCACGGATTTCAGTTCTCCTGGAGGTTCTTGACCTCGTGACCTTGCCGAGATTGGCCTGGAAGCCCCAGTGGCGACTGAAGTGGTCGAGGTAGCCTTTGAGAGCCATCTCTCGTCCTCCTCATCTTGATATAGGCTGAGATCACCCCCCGGAATTAGTTCTCCTGTCCAAAAAAAATCAAAATTGAGGTCAAAGGTCATGGTAAGGGCTCTCAAAGGTCACCTGCAGAGCTAATCCAGATCTTCCGGTTTGGTTTCCCACTTCGGACACCTTTCTGGGCATATTGGTTCATCTAATAGGTCAAAATTAATGAATTAAAAATCTAATTCGAAGCTTTTTTTTTGTCATTTTTTAAAAATTGACCTTTTTAAGGGCACCTAGCCCTGCGACGACATAGCCAAACACGACATTCTTGTCATCAAGGGGTGGAAGGCTGCTTTCCGTGATAATAAAATGCGACCCTTGAAAAAAACGCCTCAAAATTAGGATTTTTGGCGTTTTTTGGAAGAAATTGGTACCATTTGTGTGTGGAACGCCCTCATTGGCCATCGAAATGGCTCCAGGTCGGTCATGCCTAAGCCTGTCCATTTAATTACATTAATTATAGTTAATTAGACCTTAATATTCTCGATAAAAAAATTTAAATACTTGAAATTCTCATCGGGAAAGAAGCCACCAAATAGGGATTTTCGGTCGCGATTTGTGGCCGGATCCACGAGGTTTTCGCCGCCTAAATTTAATATTTTTAATGATGTCATCGCCAATTTTTATTTAATTAAGCATTAATTAATTGATGTCTACCTTGCCAAAATAGTCCAGGATAAACCCGGTAGAATGTGCAGCAAGAGAATCCAAAATCCTCACTTGTGCATAGATGGCGGAAGTTCTCGACGGTATAGGGCACTATTTAGTTCCATTCAGAATTAAGTATTTAAATAATTCACAAATTAATTGCTTAATTATTTGGTTAATTAATTATTCAATTTAATAAATAGGTAAATGATTAGCGGATTTAATTACCAATGTCAGCCCGAAGTTCGAGGATAACCCGCCCTAAAAACAGCCCTTTTCTACCCGCCCGAATATCAAGAAATATTCGGGGTCGCGGATTTGCGCAAGCTTTGATTAAAAGTTCGGATTAAAATCCATTTAAAAATGTCATTTAATGCTTAATTGAATACTTAATTAAGTCATACCATTTTGAAGAACCTGGGACTCGAGGTCATCCCAAATCTGAGCTTTTTTGACCTTCCAAAATAGCGGGAAATATGAATTTCGTTGCATGATTTCCTCCCGCCGCTGGAACTCTTTGAGCTGTTCCTTCCGGTCGTAGACTGACCTCACATCTTTGATCTTTTTAACGAGAGCCAGGTTATCTGAAAGGTCAAAGGTCAAATTTTATTAGTCATTTCTAAAATATAGGTGGTTTTGTACCAAAAGTAATTCGAAGAAGCTCCTGACGCCTTGTAATTTCCGCTTGCGGATTCCGATGCTTTGAAACCTCGCCTCCCTTGTGACGGCAATCAACTTCACCCTAATTATTTAATTAAATCAAAGGTCAATAAAGGTCAATTAAGGTCATTGAAGATCAATGCAGTGTTAAAGCTCACTCTTCCTTGAAATATTGTGGCAATCCGATGAAGTAGCATGGCATTTTCACGCTCAATTCGCGAGAAATTCTCCAAACTTTTGTTGAAACTCGAGGGGGAGGAGTAATATGACTTTGTGACGACCGGAGGGGAGGTGTCAATCTTTGGTTGAGCACTCATGACCCTCTCCACGTGCTTGGCATACCCTCGAAGCCAATTTGGATTGAGTGGGTCATCGGGCCTTTGAAAAAACTCCAAATTATAGCAATTTTGTTAAATTTTTGAGTCAATTTTGCAATTTTTACCTCGCTGCGCGTTTTTCCATCAATTTGCGCTCCTCATCTTGCATTTTCTGACCAAAAAACAATTAATTTGGCAATTATTCTTAATTAATTAATTTTTTAGACACCCTACCTTGCGCATTGAGCTAGCGGCGGACGCCTTCGAGCATGCAGAAGTAATGTCCCGCCGCTTGGGGGCGTCTCTTCGCTCTTGAGGACCTCGTGACCTCTTGAATAAATACTCGGCATTACCATCCTCATCCTCCTCAGCCTCCTCTTCGTATCCCTCATCATTGTAATCATAATCTGGGCCATCTTCCGGCGTTGTAACAAATTCTCGGCTTCCACTCGAAGCTACTCCGGAGGAATTTGACCCTGGGCGAACCGGATCTTCAACCTCTTCGAAGGCATCTTCAATTTCGGGTCCTTCCTCGACTTCTTGAGGTCCATCCCCTTGAAGGTGCTCAAAATTTCCATTCTCCTCACCATTAAACGCGATAATCAGAGCTTCCTCAGAGTTGGTTAGGGCTCCCGCCATGATTCAATCCGATTCCGGAATGATTATTTAAAATTGAGCTCAATTTACGCAAAAGATTTGACCTTAAAAATTCAATGGAAATTTTGCAGGTTTAAAATTTCTATGATTTCGGAATATTCCGAGTTAAAATATTTCTTTATTTCTAATACATACGGCCATATAGGTAATCATAATATGCTCTAATTGATTAGTCAATTTTGTTAGTACTTGGACCCCATTGACTAATCAATTATGGAACCTACAAGACAAAAACCCATTTGAATTATCGATAGATAGTATTAGATAGTATTAAAACTATCTAATAGTGAATTAATAAAATGAATAGTACCCTACGATATGTATAATAGTTATAATATCGTAGTAGTGATATAGTACCTACTGATATAAGATATTGTAAATTTAAGGCAATTAATGCAATTTATCCCATCTGTAATGTGATTCTCTTCTATACAATACCATATAATATCATATTTTAGAATGGTGTCGAGTTGAGGAAGGTTTTGTTAACGTGAACATGCTGACCTTTAAATATTGTAGCTTGAGAAGATATACAGATTATACATATATTGTAAGACTATTATAATTCCAATCCTACTGTAAAATGAAACCTAAATTTATTGTGTGTGAACTTTAAACTGACCCTGAGATAAGACTATAAATAGATTAAGCCCTTAGCTATGCTGAACTTGATTCCTAGAATTGTTTCCTTTCGCCTGTATGCCTCCGGAGTATCCAAATATCTTGAATTGAATTTCATAGATATATACAATATTACTAGTAGATTTATTTATTCACAGATTGATTTTTGTTAAAATGGGCGTCATTACAATAAGGTATAGGTACATAGGTAGTATACAATTTATCAAACTTAAAACTTGATTTTGAACATTTTAAATATCCGTATTACTTAAATCTTTTTAAGGATTTTTGGTTCCAAATCTCCGAATCCGAGGTATCGTACAATATCGGGATATGTCCAAGTGCTAGGTTTGGCACGCGATGAGGTCAAAGCACTTATAAAACATGACCGGAAATTGATCTATTCGAATGTGGCAACGGACAAAACTCCAATTATCCTCGAAAAAGAATTTGAAATCGATTATGATTCTGTTATGGATGAGGTTAATGAGATCAAACGGGCTCAGGGTGTCATCATCAATTCAGCCATGGCCATCATCAACATTATGACAACCGATCTTGGCTACAAGGTTCACGCAACCCCGAATCAGCCCACCATCAGTGGAAATGAAATCAACTGGATCTGGACCCTTGAAAAATAATTTTTTTATCTCAAAAAGAATTCCATTCCATTTTTCTAATTATGTCAAATATTTAAATTTTAAATTATTACAATTCAATAAAGATTTCTTTAAAAGTACAATAATATGTGAACGTGACCGCCTTTGAAATTCGACCTAGAAGCTACTAATATTTTTAAAACTCTCTTATTAGATATTTAAAATAATTGTTTTTTAATTGACTCCAACGCTTATCAAGATTCCCTGAAGGTCAACCAATCAGCAGTCAGTTTCTCAAGGTCAAAATGGGTGTCTTTAGGGTCAAATAAGGGGTTTAAATCTAAAAATATTTATTTTAACATATTTTAATTCGAATTTAATAATATTTTATTCATTATAAACAAAATGCTACTATTGTACTATTTTTAGTTTTAATTGTGGCTTGATTTTTTGCTATTTTTTTAATATTTAAAAGTAATAAGTTTAATTTAAAAAAATTAATAATACACGATGAGTAAATGCACTAAAAGGTATAAAATAATTTTTTTTATTTAAATTTATTATTGAAATCACAAAATCGAAGCTATAAACGGAAAGCTTTTAAATTTAATTGAATGTAATTAAAAGATATCGGGGATGGACCTAATTTATATGACTCATAGTATAAAAATTTTTCCCGTTTTAGCTTCGATGTCGTGATTTCAATAATAAATTTAAATAAAAAAAATTATTTTATAC